>JBBBDQ010019429.1:0-29155 GCA_037127315.1 Ascarosepion bandense | reverse complement strand
CAATAAACCTAAACAATATGAATAACCTTGTAATTTTCAGTAAAACAGATGATTCGACGGCTAGTCGTCCAATCGTGTTTCAATCACGGCTTCTAGACCGACAACAAACCTAAACAATATGAATAACCTTGTGTAATTTCAGTAGAACAGTGATTTTGACGGCTAGTCGTCCAATCGTGTTTCAATCACGGCTTCTAGACCGACAACAAACCTAAACAATATGAATAACCTTGTAATTTCAGTAAAACAAGATGATTTTGACGGCTAGTCGTCCAATCGTGTTTCAATCGCGGCTTCTAGACCGACAACAAACCTAAACAATATGAATAACCTTGTAATTTCAGTAAAACAAGATAATTTTGACGGCTAGTCGTCCAATCGTGTTTCAATCAGCTTCTAGACCGACAACAAACCTAAACAATATGAATAACCTTGTAATTTCAGTAAAACAAGATGATTTTGACAGCGGCTAGTCGTCCAATCGTGTTTCAATCACAGCTTCTAGACCGACAACAAACTAAACAATATGAATATCCTTGTAATTCAGTAACAAGATGTTTATGACGGCTAGTCGTCCAATCGTGTTTCAATCACGGCTTCTAGACCGTCAACAAACCTAAACAATATGAATAACCTTGTAATTTCAGTAAAACAAGATAATTTTGACGGCTAGTCGTCCAATCGTGTTCCAATCACGGCTTCTAGACCGACAACAAACCTAAACAATATGAATAACCTTGTAATTTCAGTAAAACAAGATGATTTTGACGGCTAGTCGTCCAATCGTGTTTAATCACGGCTTCTAGAAGGACAACAAACCTAAACAATATGAATAACCTTGTAATTTCAGTAAAACAAGATGATTTTGACGGCTAGTCGTCCAATCGTGTTTCAATCACGGCTAGACCGACAACAAACCTAAACAATATGAATAACCTTGTAATTTCAGTAAAACAAGATGATTATGACGGCTAGTCGTCCAATCGTGTTTCAATCACGGCTTCTAGACAAACAACAAACCTAAACAATATGAATAACCTTGTAATTTCAGTAAAACAAGACCGGTGCAGCGGCTAGTCGTCCAATCGTGTTTCAATCACGGCTTCTAGACCGACAACAAACCTAAACAATATAGATAACCTTGTAATTTCAGTAAAACAAGATGATTTTGACGGCTAGTCGTCCAATCGTGTTTCAATCACGGCTTCTAGACCGACAACAAACCTAAACAATATGAATATCCTTGTAATTTCAGTAAAACAAGATGTTTATGACGGCTAGTCGTCCAATCGTGTTTCAATCACGGCTTCTAGACCGTCAACAAACCTAAACAATATGAATAACCTTGTAATTTCAGTAAAACAAGATGATTTTGACAGCTAGTCGTCAGTAAGTGTTTCGATACGTCTTCTAGACCGACAACAAACCTAAACAATATGAATAACCTTGTAATTTCAGAAAACAAGTTGATTTTGACGGCTAGTCCTCCAATCGTGTTTCAATCTGCGGCTTCTAGACCGACAACAAACCTAAACAATATGAATAACCTTGTAATTTCGGTAAAACAAAGATGATTTTGACGGCTAGTCGTCCAATCGTGTTTCAATCACGGCTAGAACGACAACAAACCTAAACAATATGAATAACCTTGTAATTTCAGTAAAACAAGATGATTTTGACGGCTAGTCGTCCAATCGTGTTTCAATCACGGCTTCTAGACCGACAACAAACCTAAACAATATGAATAACCTTGTAATTTCAGTAAAACAAGATGATTTTGACGGCTAGTCGTCCAATCGTGTTTCAATCACGGCTTCTAGACCGACAACAAATAAAACAATATGAATAACCTTGTAATTTTAGTAAAACAAAGATGATTTTGACGGCTAGTCGTCCAATCGTGTTTCAATCACGGCTGCTAGACCGACAACAAACCTAAACAATATGAATAACCTTGTAATTTCAGTAAAACAAGATGATTTTGACGGCTAGTCGTCCAATCGTGTTTCAATCACGGCTTCTAGACCGACAACAAACCTAAACAATATGAATAACATTGTACTTTCAGTAAAACAAGATGATTTTGACGGCCAGTCGTCCAATCGTGTTTCAATCACGGCTTCTAGACCGACAACAAACCTAAACAATATGAATAACCTTGTAATTTCAGTAAAACAAGATGATTTTCCACGGCTAGTCGTCCAATCGTGTTTCAATCACGGCTTCTAGACCGACAACAAACCTAAACAATATGAATAACCTTGTAATTTCAGTAAAACAAGATGATTTCACAGCTAGTCGACTCAATCGTGTTCCAATCACGGCTTCTAGACCGACAACAAACCTAAACAATATGAATAACCTTGTAATTTCAGTAAAACAAGATGATTTTGACGGCTAGTCGTCCAATCGTGATTTAATCACGGCTTCTAGACCGACAACAAACCTAAACAATATGAATAACCTTGTAATTTCAAGTAAACAAGATGATTTTGACGGCTAGTCGTCCAATCGTGTTTCAATCACGGCTTCTAGGCCGACAACAAACCTAAACAATATGAATAACCTTGTAATTTCAGTAAACCAAGATGGTTTTGACGGCTAGTCGTCCAATCGTGTTTCAATCACGGCTTCTAGACCGACAACAAAACTAAACAATATGAATAACCTTGTAATTTCAGTAAAACAAGATGATTTTGACGGCTAGTAGTCCAATCGTGTTTCAATCACGGCTTCTAGACCGACAACAAATCTAAACAATATGAATAACATTGTAATTTCAGTAAAACAAGATGATTTTGACATTTCGTCGTCCAATCGTGTTTCAATCACGGCTTCTAGACCGACAACAAACCTAAACAATATGAATATCCTTGAATTTCAGTAAAACAAGATGATTATGACGGCTAGTCGTCCAATCGTGTTTCAATCACGGCTTCTAGACCGTCAACAAACCTAAACAATATGAATAACCTTGTAATTTCAGTAAAACAAGATGATTTTGACGGCTAGTCGTCCAATCGTGTTCAATCCTAACGTCTTCTAGACCGACAACAAACCTAAACAATATGAATAACCTTGTAATTTCAGTAAAACAAGTTGATTTTGACGGCTAGTCCTCCAATCGTGTTTCAATCACGGCTTCTAGACCGACAACAAACCTAAACAATATGAATAACCTTGTAATTTCAGTAAAACAAGATGATTTTGACGGCTAGTCGTCCAATCGTGTTTCAATCACGGCTTCTAGACCGACAACAAACCTAAACAATATGAATAACCTTGTAATTTCAGTAAAACAAGATGATTTTCACGGCTAGTCGTCAGTGATTTAATCACGGCTTCTGAACCAAACAACAAACCTAAACAATATGAATAACCTGCAGGCTGGTAAAACAAGATGATTTTGACGGCTAGTCGTCCAATCGTGTTTCAATCACAGCTTCTAGGCCGACAACAAACCTAAACAATATGAATAACCTTGTAATTTCAGTAAAACAAGACGGATTTGACGGCTAGTCGTCCAATCGTGTTTCAATCACGGCTTCTAGACCGACAACAAACCTAAACAATATGAATAACCTTGTAATTTCAGTAAAACAAGATGATTTTGGCATTTCGTCGTCCAATCGTGTTTCAATCACCTTCGAACCGACAACACACCTAAACAATATGAATAACATTGTAATTTCAATGTCAGATGATTTTGACGGCTAGTCGTCCAATCGTGTTTCAATCACGGCTTCTAGACCGACAACAAACCTAAACAATATGAATAACCTTGTAATTTCAGTAAAACAAGACGATTTTGACGGCTAGTCGTCCAATCATGGCTAATCACAGCTTCTGAATGACAACAAACACCTAAACAATATGAATATCCTTGTAATTTCAGTAAAACAAGACGAAGATGAGATTATGACAGCTAGTCGTCAATCCTGTTTCAATCACGGCTTCTAGACCGTCAACAAACTTAAACAATATGAATAACCTTGTAATTTCAGTAAAACAAGATGATTTTGACGGCTAGTCGTCCAATCGTGTTTCAATCACGTCTTCTAGACCGACAACAAACCTAAACAATATGAATAACATTGTAATTCAGTAAAACAAGATGATTTTGACGGCTAGTCATCCAATCGTGTTTCAATCGCAGCTTCTAGACCGACAACAAACTAAAACAATATGAATAACCTTGTAATTTCAGTAAAACAAGATGATTTTGACGGCTAGTCGTCCAATCGTGTTTCAATCACGGCTTCTAGACCGACAACAAACCTAAACAATATGAATATCCTTGTAATTTCAGTAAAACAAGATGATTATGACGGCTAGTCGTCCAATCGTGTTTCAATCACGGCTTCTAGACCGTCAACAAACCTAAACAATATGAATAACCTTGTAATTTCAGTAAAACAAGATGATTTTGACGGCTAGTCGTCCAATCGTGTTTCAATCACGTCTTCTAGACCGACAACAAACCTAAACAATATATGAATAACCTTGTAATTTCAGTAAAACAAGTTGATTTTGACGGCTAGTCCTCCAATCGTGTTTCAATCACAGCCATAGACCGACAACAAACCTAAACAATATGAATAACCTTGTAATTTCAGTAAAACAAGATGATTTTGACGGCTAGTCGTCCAATCGTGTTTCAATCACAGCTTCTAGACCGACAACAAACCTAAACAATATGAATAACCTTGTAATTTCAGTAAAACAAGGTAATGATTTTGACGGCTAGTCGTCCAATCGTGTTTCAATCACGGCTTCTAGACCGACAACAAACCTAAACAATATGAATAACCCTTAATTTCAGTAAAACAAGACGATTTTGACGGCTAGTCGTCCAATCGTGTTTCAATCACGGCTTCTAGACTGACAACAAACCTAAACAATATGAATATCCTTGTAATTTCAGTAAAACAAGATGATTATGACGGCTAGTCGTCCAATCCTGTTTCAATCACGGCTTCTAGACCGTCAACAAACCTAAACAATATGAATAACCTTAATTTCAGTAAAACAAGATGATTTTGACGGCTAGTCGTCCAATCGTGTTTCAATCACGTCTTCTAGACCGACAACAAGCCTAAACAATATGAATAACATTGTAATTTCAGTAAAACAAGATGATTTTGACGGCTAGTCGTCCAATCGTGTTTCAATCACGGCTTCTGAACCGACAACAAACCTAAACAATATGAATAACCTTGTAATTTCAGTAAAACAAGATGATTTTCACGGCTAGTCGTCCAATCGTGTTTCAATCACGGCTTCTAGACCGACAACAAACCTAAACAATATGAATAACCTTGTAATTTCAGTAAAACAAGATGATTTTGACGGCTAGTCGTCCAATCGTGTTTCAATCACGGCTTCTGAACCGACAACAAACCTAAACAATATGAACCAACCTTGTAATTTCAGTAAAACAAGATGATTTTGACGGCTAGTCGTCCAATCGTGATTTAATCGCTTCTAGACCGACAACAAACCTAAACAATATGAATAACCTTGTAATTTCAGTAAAACAAGATGATTTTGACGGCTAGTCGTCCAATCGTGTTTCAATCCACGGCTTCTGAACCGACAACAAACCTAAACAATATGAATATCCTTGTAATTTCAGTAAAACAAGATGATTATGACGGCTAGTCGTCCAATCGTGTTTCAATCACGGCTTCTAGACCGTCAACAAACCTAAACAATATGAATAACCTTGTAATTTCAGTAAAACAAGATGATTTTGACGGCTAGTCGTCCAATCGTGTTTCAATCACGTCTTCTAGACCGACAACAAACCTAAACAATATGAATAACCTTGTAATTTCAGTAAAACAAGTTGATTTTGACGGCTAGTCCTCCAATCGTGTTTCAATCACGGCTTCTAGACCGACAACAAACCTAAACAATATGAATAACCTTGTAATTTCAGTAAAACAAGATGATTTTGACGGCTAATGTCCAATCGTGTTTCTACAATCACAGCTTCTAGACCGACAGCAAAACCTAAACAATATGAATAACCTTGTAATTTCAGTAAAACAAGATGATTTTCACGGCCTAGTCGTCCAATCGTGATTTAATCACGGCTTCTAGACCGACAACAAACCTAAACAATATGAATAACCTTGTAATTTCAGTAAAACAAGATGAATTTTGACGGCTAGTCGTCCAATCGTGTTTCAATCACGGCTTCTAGGCCGACAACAAACCTAAACAATATGAATAACCTTGTAATTTCAGTAAAACAAGATGATTTTGACGGCTAGTCGTCCAATCGTGTTTCAATCACAGCTTCTAGATAGCCAGCAAACCTAAACAATATGAATAACCTTGTAATTTCAGTAAAACAAGATGATTTTGACGGCTAGTCGTCCAATCGTGTTTCAATCACGGCTTCTAGACCGACAACACCTAAACAATATGAATAACATTGTAATTTCAGTAAAACAAGATGATTTTGACGGCTAGTCGTCCAATCGTGTTTCAATCACGGCTTCTGAACCGACAACAAACCTAAACAATATGAATAACCTTGTAATTTCAGTAAAACAAGATAGTTTTGACGGCTAGTCGTCCAATCGTGTTTCAATCACGGCTTCTAGACCGACAACAAACCTAAACAATATGAATATCCTTGTAATTTCAGTAAAACAAGATGATTATGACGGCTAGTCGTCCAATCCTGTTTCAATCACGGCTTCTAGACCGTCAACAAACCTAAACAATATGAATAACCTTGTAATTTCAGTAAAACAAGATGATTTTGACGGCTAGTCGTCCAATCGTGTTTCAATCACGTCTTCTAGACCGACAACAAACCTAAACAATATGAATAACATTGCCGTTTCAGTAAAACAAGATGATTTTGACGGCTAGTCGTCCAATCGTGTTTCAATCACGGCTTCTAGACCGACAACAAACCTAAACAATATGAATAACCTTGTAATTTCAGTAAAACAAGATGATTTTGACAGCTAGTCGTCCAATCGTGTTTCAATCACGGCTTCTAGACCGACAACAAACCTAAACAATGTGAATATCCTTGTAATTTCAGTAAAACAAGATGATTATGACGGCTAGTCGTCCAATCGTGTTTCAATCACGGCTTCTAGACCGTCAACAAACCTAAACAATATGAATAACCTTGTAATTTCAGTAAAGGCAGGATGATTTTGACGGCTAGTCGTCCAATCGTGTTTCAATCACGTCTTCTAGACCGACAACAAACCTAAACAATATGAATAACCTTGTAATTTCAGTAAAACAAGTTGATTTTGACAGCTAGTCCTCCAATCGTGTTTCAATCACGGCTTCTAGACCGACAACAAACCTAAACAATATGAATAACCTTGTAATTTCAGTAAAACAAGATGATTTTGACGGCTAGTCGTCCAATCGTGTTTCAATCGGCTTCTAGACCGACAACAAACCTAAACAATATGAATAACCTTGTAATTTCAGTAAAACAGATGATTTTGACGGCTAGTCGTCCAATCGTGTTTCAATCACGGCTTCTAGACCGACAACAAACCTAAACAATATGAATAACCTTGTAATTTCAGTAAAACAAGACGATTTTGACGGCTAGTCGTCCAATCGTGTTTCAATCACGGCTTCTAGATGACAACAAACCTAAACAATATGAATATCCTTGTAATTTCAGTAAAACAAGATGATTATGACGGCTAGCGTCGTCCAATCCTGTTTCAATCACGGCTTCTAGACCGTCAACAAACCTAAACAATATGAATAACCTTGTAATTTCAGTAAAACAAGATGATTTGTTAAGCTAGTCGTCCAATCGTGTTTCAATCACGGCTTCTAGACCGACAACAAACCTAAACAATATGAATAACATTGTACTTTCAGTAAAACAAGATAAGTTTTGACAGCTAGTCGTCCAATCGTGTTTCAATCACGGCTTCTAGACCGACAACAAACCTAAACAATATGAATAACCTTGTAATTTCAGTAAAACAAGATGATTTTCACGGCTAGTCGTCCAATCGTGTTTCAATCACGGCTTCTAGTGAAGCAACAAACCTAAACAATATGAATAACCTTGTAATTTCAGTAAAACAAGATGATTTTCTATTCGTCGTCCAATCGTGTTTCAATCACGGCTTCTAGGCCGACAACAAACCTAAACAATATGAATAACCTTGTAATTTCAAGTAAAACAAGATGATTTTGACGGCTAGTCGTCCAATCGTGATTTAATCACGGCTTCTGAACCGACAACAAACCTAAACAATATGAATAACCTTGTAATTTCAGTAAAACAAGATGATTTTGACGGCTAGTCGTCCAATCGTGTTTCAATCACGGCTTCTAGGCCGACAACAAACCTAAACAATATGAATAACCTTGTAATTTCAGTAAAACAAGATGATTTTGACGGCTAGTCGTCCAATCGTGTTTCAATCACGGCTTCTAGACCGACAACAAAACTAAACAATATGAATAAACTTGTAATTTCAGTAAAACAAGATGATTTTGACGGCTAGTCGTCCAATCGTGTTTCAATCACGGCTTCTAGACCGACAACAAATCTAAACAATATGAATAACATTGTAATTTCAGTAAAACAAGATGATTTTGACGGCTAGTCGTCCAATCGTGTTTCAATCACGGCTTCTAGAACCGACAACAAACCTAAACAATATGAATAACCTTGTAATTTCAGTAAAACAAGAAGATTTTTGACGGCTAGTCGTCAATCGATATTTTCAATCACGGCTTCTAGACCGACAACAAACCTAAACAATATGAATATCCTTGTAATTTCAGTAAAACAAGATGATTATGACGGCTAGTCGTCCAATCGTGTTTCAATCACGGCTTCTAGACCGTCAACAAACCTAAACAATATGAATAACTTCTTGTAATTTCAGTAAAACAAGATGATTTTGACAGCTAGTCGTCCAATCGTGTTTCAATCACGTCTTCTAGACCGACAACAAACCTAAACAATATGAATAACATTGTAATTTCAGTAAAACAAGATGATTTTGACGGCTAGTCGTCTAGTCGTGTTTTAATCTGGCTCTAGACCGACAACAAACCTAAACAATATGAATAACCTTGTAATTTCAGTAAAACAAGATGATTTTGACGGCTAGTCGTCCAATCGTGTTTCAATCACGGCTTCTAGACCGACAACAAACCTAAACAATATGAATATCCTTGTAATTTCAGTAAACAAGATGATTATGACGGCTAGTCGTCCAATCGTGTTTCAGTAAACTGGACAAATAAACAATACCTAAACAATATGAATAACCTTGTAATTTCAGTAAAACAAGATGATTTTGACGGCTAGTCGTCCAATCGTGTTTCAATCACGTCTTCTAGACCGACAACAAACCTAAACAATATGAATAACCTTGTATTTCAGTAAAACAAGTTGATTTTGACGGCTAGTCCTCCAATCGTGTTTCAATCACGGCTTCTAGACCGACAACAAACTAAACAATATGAATAACCTTGTAATTTCAGTAAAACAAGATGATTTTGACGGCTAGTCGTCCAATCGTGTTTCAATGCGGCTTCTAGACCGACAACAAACCTAAACAATATGAATAACACTTGTAATTTCAGTAAAACAAGATGATTTTACGACGGCTAGTCGTCCAATCGTGTTTCAATCACGGCTTCTAGACCGACAACAAACCTAAACAATATGAATAACCTTGTAATTTCAGTAAAACAAGACGATTTTTTGACGGCTAGTCGTCCAATCGTGTTTCAATCACGGCTTCTAGACCGACAACAAACCTAAAAACAATATGAATATCCTTGTAATTTCAGTAAAACAAGATGATTATGACGGCTAGTCGTCCAATCCTGTTTCAATCACGGCTTCTAGACTGATAACAAACCTAAACAATATGAATAACCTTGTAATTTCAGTAAAACAAGATGATTTTGACGGCTAGTCGTCCAATCGTGTTTCAATCATCTTCTAGACCGACAACAAACCTAAACAATATGAATAACATTGTAATTTCAGTAAAACAAGATGATTTTGACGGCTAGTCGTCCAATCGTGTTTCAATCACGGCTTCTAGACCGACAACAAACCTAAACAATATGAATAACCTTGTAATTTCAGTAAAACAAGATGATTTTGACGGCTAGTCGTCCAATCGTGTTTCAATCACGGCTTCTAGACCGACAACAAACCTAAACAATATGAATATCCTTGTAATTTCAGTAAAAGAAGATGATTATGACTAGCTAGTCGTCCAATCGTGTTTCAATCACGGCTTCTAGACCGTCAACAAACCTAAACAATATGAATAACCTTGTAATTTCAGTAAAACAAGATGATTTTTTCACGGCTAGTCGTCCAATCGTGTTTCAATCACGGCTTCTAGACCGACAACAAACCTAAACAATATGAATAACCTTGTAATTTCAGTAAAACAAGATGATTTTGACGGCTAGTCGTCCAATCGTGTTTCAATCACGGCTTCTAGACCGACAACAAACCTAAACAATATGAATAACCTTGTAATTTCAGTAAAACAAGATGATTTTGACGGCTAGTCGTCCAATCGTGTTTCAATCACAGCTTCTAGACCGACAACAAACCTAAACAATATGAATAACCCTGTAATTTCAGTAAAACAGATGATTTTGACGGCTAGTCGTCAATCGTGTTTCAGCTCACGGCTTCTAGACCGACAACAAACCTAAACAATATGAATAACCTTGTAATTTCAGTAAAACAAGATGATTTTGACGGCTAGTCGTCCAATCGTGTTTCAATCACGGCTTCTAGACCGACAACAAACCTAAACAATATGAATAACCTTGTAATTTCAGTAAAACAAGATGATTTTGACAGCTAGTCGTCCAATCATGTTTCAATCACGGCTTCTAGACCGACAACAAACCTAAACAATATGAATAACCTTGTAATTTCAGTAAAACAAGATAATTTTGACATAGTCGTCCAATCGTGTTTCAATCACGGCTTCTAGACCGACAACAAACCTAAAGAATATGAATAACATTGTAATTCCAGTAAAACAAGATGATTTTGACGGCTAGTCGTCCAATCGCGTTTCAATCACGGCCTTCTAGACCGACAACAAACCTAAACAATATGAATAACCTTGTAATTTCAGTAAAACAAGATGATTTTGACGGCTAGTCGTCCAATCGTGTTTCAATCACGGCTTCTGAGCCGACAACAAACCTAAACAATATGAATAACCATGCAATTACTTTAAACAATATGATTTTGAGTTCTAGTCGTCAATTGTCGTCAAATCACGGCTTCTAGACCGACAACAAACCTAAACAATATGAATAACCTTGTAATTTCAGTAAAACAAGATGATTTTGACGGCTAGTCTCAATCATGTTCAATCACGGCTTCTAGACCGACAATAAAACTAAACAATATGAATAACCTTGTAATTTCAGTAAAACAAGATGATTTCGACGGCTAGTCGTCCAATCGTGTTTCAATCACGGCTTCTAGACCGACAACAAACCTAAACAATATGAATAACCTTGTAATTTCAGTAGAACAAGATGATTTTGACGGCTAGTCGTCCAATCGTGTTTCAATCACGGCTTCTAGACCGACAACAAACCTAAACAATATGAATAACCTTGTATTGGTACAGTAAAACAAGATGATTTTGACGGCTAGTCGTCCAATCGTGTTTCAATCGCGGCTTCTAGACCGACAACAAACCTAAACAATATGAATAACCTTGTAATTTCAGTAAAACAAGATAATTTTGACGGCTAGTCGTCCAATCGTGCTTTTTAATCCACGGCTTCTAGACCGACAACAAACCTAAACAATATGAATAACATAATTTCAGTAAAACAAGATGATTTTGACAGCTAGTCGTCCAATCGTGTTTCAATCACGGCTTCTAGACCGACAACAAACCTAAACAATATGAATATCCTTGTAATTTCAGTAAAACAAGATGTTTATGACAGCTGGTCGTCAATCGTGTTTCAATCACGGCTTCTAGACCGTCAACAAACCTAAACAATATGAATAACCTTGTAATTTCAGTAAAACAAGATAATTTTGACGGCTAGTCGTCCAATCGTGTTTCAATCACGGCTTCTAGACCGACAACAAACCTAAACAATATGAATAACCTTGTAATTTCAGTAAAACAAGATGATTTTGACGGCTAGTCGTCCAATCGTGTTTCAATCAGCTTCTAGAAGGACATAGAAACCTAAACAATATGAATAACCTTGTAATTTCAGTAAAACAAGATGATTTTGACGGCTAGTCGTCCAATCGTGTTTCAATCACGGCTTCTAGACCGACAACAAACCTAAACAATATGAATAACCTTGTAATTTCAGTAAAACAAGATGATTATGACGGCTAGTCGTCCAATCGTGTTTCAATCACGGCTTCTAGACCGACAACAAACCTAAACAATATGAATAACCTTGTAATTTCAGTAAAACAAGATGATTTTGACGGCTAGTCGTCCAATCGTGTTTCAATCACGGCTTCTAGACCGACAACAAACCTAAACAATATGAATAACCTTGTAATTTCAGTAAAACAAGATGATTTTGACAGCTAGTCGTCCAATCGTGTTTCAATCACGGCTTCGGAGCAAACAACAAATATAAACAATATGAATATCCTTGTAATTTCAGTAAAACAAGATGTTTATGACGGCTAGTCGTCCAATCGTGTTTCAATCACGGCTTCTAGACCGTCAACAAACCTAAACAATATGAATAACCTTGTAATTTCAGTAAAACAAGATGATTTGACGGCTAGTCGTCCAATCGTGTTTTAATCACGTCTTCTAGACCGACAACAAACCTAAACAATATGAATAACCTTGTAATTTCAGAAAGACAAGTTGATTTTGACGGCTGGTCACTCCAATCGTGTTTCAATCACGGCTTCTAGACCGACAACAAACCTAAACAATATGAATAACCTTGTAATTTCAGTAAAACAAGATGATTTTGACGGCTAGTCGTCCAATCGTGTTTCAATCACGGCTTCTAGAACGACAACAAACCTAAACAATATGAATAACCTTGTAATTTCAGTAAAACAAGATGATTTTGACGGCTAGTCGTCCAATCGTGTTTAATCACGGCTTCTAGACCGACAACAAACCTAAACAATATGAATAACCTTGTAATTTCAGTAAAACAAGATGATTTTGACGGCTAGTCGTCCAATCGTGTTTCAATCACGGCTTCTAGACCGACAACAAATAAAACAATATGAATAACCTTGTAATTTAGTAAAACAAGATGATTTTGACGGCTAGTCGTCCAATCGTGTTTCAATCACGGCTGCTAGACCGACAACAAACCTAAACAATATGAATAACCTTGTAATTTCAGTAAAACAAGATGATTTTGACGGCTAGTCGTCCAATCGTGTTTCAATCACAGCTTCTAGACCGACAACAAACCTAAACAATATGAATAACATTGTACTTTCGGTAAAACAAGATGATTTTGACGGCCAGTCGTCCAATCGTGTTTTCAATCACCGGCTTCTAGACAAAATACTCAAACCCTAAACAATATGAATAACCTTGTAATTTCAGTAAAACAAGATGATTTTTCACGGCTAGTCGTCCAATCGTGTTTCAATCACGGCTTCTAGACCACATTAACGAGAAAACCTAAACAATATGAATAACCTTTGTAATTTCAGTAAAACAAAGATGATTTTCACGGCTAGTCGTCCAATCATTGTTTCAATCACGGCTTCTAGACCGACAACAAACCTAAACAATATGAATAACCTTGTAATTTCAGTAAAACAAGATGATTTTGACGGCTAGTCGTCCAATCGTGATTTAATCACAGCTTCTAGACCGACAACAAACCTAAACAATATGAATAACCTTGTAATTTCAGTAAAACAAGATGATTTTGACGGCTAGTCGTCCAATCGTGTTTCAATCACGGCTTCTAGGCCGACAACAAACCTAAACAATATGAATAACCTTGTAATTTCAGTAAAACAAAGATGATTTTGACGGCTAGTCGTCCAATCGTGTTTCAATCACGGCTTCTAGACCAAACAACAAAACTAAACAATATGAATAACCTTGTAATTTCAATGAAACAAGATGATTTTGACGGCTAGTCGTCCAATCGTGTTTCAATCAGCTTCTAGACCGACAACAAATCTAAACAATATGAATAACATTGTAATTCAGTAAAACAAGATGATTTTGACGGCTAGTCGTCCAATCGTGTTTCAATCACAGCTTCTGAACCGACAACGACTAAACAATATGAATATCCTTGTAATTTCAGTAAAACCGGCGGGTAGTTATGACCGGCTAGTCGTCCAATCGTGTTTCAATCACGGCTTCTAGACCGTCAACAAACCTAAACAATATGAATAACCTTGTAATTTCAGTAAAACAAGATGATTTTGACGGCTAGTCGTCCAATCGTGTTTCAATCACGTCTTCTAGACCGACAACAAACCTAAACAATATGAATAACCTTGTAATTTCAGTAAAACAAGTTGATTTTGATAGCTAGTCCTCCAATCGTGTTTCAATCACGGCTTCTAGACCGAGCAACAAACCTAAACAATATGAATAACCTTGTAATTTCAGTAAAACAAAGATGATTTTGACGGCTAGTCGTCCAATCGTGTTTCAATCACAGCTTCTAGACCGACAACAAACCTAAACAATATGAATAACCTTGTAATTTCAGTAAAACAAGATGATTTTCACGGCTAGTCGTCCAATCGTGATTTAATCACGGCTTCTAGACCGACAACAAACCTAAACAATATGAATAACCTTGTAATTTCAGTAAAACAAGATGATTTTGACGGCTAGTCGTCCAATCGTGTTTCAATCACGGCTTCTAGGCCGACAACAAACCTAAACAATATGAACGAATAACCTTGTAATTTCAGTAAAACAAGATGATTTTGAAGAGCGGCTAGTCGTCCAATCGTGTTTCAATCACGGCTTCTAGACCGACAACAAACCTAAACAATATGAATAACCTTGTAATTTCAGTAAAACAAGATGATTTTGACGGCTAATTGGTAATCGTGTTTCAATCACGGCTTCTAGACCGACAACACACCTAAACAATATGAATAACATTGTAATTTCGGTAAAACAAGATGATTTTTGCGGCTAGTCGCGTCCAAATATGTTCAATCACGGCTTCTGAACCGACAACAAACCTAACAATATGAATAACATTTATGTTCAGTAAAATAAAATTGATTTTGACGCCTGATCGTCGTCGTGTTTTAATCTGCAGCTTCTGAACCGTGTAAACCTAAACAATGTGAATAACCTTGCGTAATTTCAGTAAAGAAGATGGTTTTGACGGCTAATCGTCCAATCGTGTTCCAATCACAGCTTCTAGACCGAAGCAACAATTTCTAAACAATATGGATAACCTTGTAATTTCGATACGACGAATCGATTTTGACGGCTAATTAATCCAAATGTTTCGATAAACTATAGACGTGACGAACCTAAACAATATAGATAGCTTGTAATTTCAAATGCAGTAAATTTTGACGTGGTCATTAAATCGTGTTCAATCACGGCTTTGAACAAACAACAAACCTAATAATGCGGTAGCAACCTTGCCATTTCAAGTAAAAACAAGACGATTTTGACGGCCAATCGTCGTCGTGTTACCAATCACAACTAGACCGACAACAAACCTAAACAATATGGATAACCTTGTAATTTCAAAGTAAACAAGATGATTTTGACGGCTAGTCGTCCAATCGTGTTTCGTCACAGCTTCTGAATGAGCAACAAACATAAACAATATGGTATTAATTTCTGATGAAACGGGAATGAATTGTAATGACTGATAATCCAATCGTGTTCCAATCAAAACTTCAGACATCAACCAAACCTAAACAATACTGAATAACCCTTAATTCGGTAAACAAGATGATTTTGACGACTGGTCGTCCAATCGTGTTTTTCAATGCGTCTTCTGGACAAACAACAAACCTTCTAAACAATATGAATAACGCCCGTAATTTCAGTAAAACAAATTGATTTGACAGCTGGTCCTCCAATCGTGTTCAATCACGCACGCAGCTTCCCTGAATAAACAACAAAGCCTAATAATATGAATGGCAACCGTAATTTCAGTAGAGCAGATGATTTTGACGGCTGGTCAATCAATCATTTCAATCATGACTTCTAGACCGACAACAAACCTAAACAATATGAATAACCTTGTAATTTCAATGCGAGCAAGATGATTTTTAAGCTGATCGTCAATCGTAGTTGATCACAACGTGAACAAACAACAAACTCAATATGAATAACATGCTGAACGGTAAAACAAGATGATTTGACGACTGTCGTCCCAATCTGATATTTCAATCACAGCTTCTCAATAAACGGCGAAATAAACAATAAGATAACCTTGTAATTTCATTGGCTCAAGATGATTTGACGGCTAGTGTTGAAAATCAATGTTTAAATGCATTTAGACCTACCGTAAACCTAAACAAACTAAAATAACCTTGTAATTTCAGTAAAACAAAGATGATTTTGACGGCTAGTCGTCCAATCGTGTTTCCAATCACAGCTTCTAGACCGACAACAAACCTAAACAATATGAATAACCTTGTAATTTCATTAAAACAAGACGATTTTAACAGCTTGTCGTCCAATCGTGTTTCAATCACACCGGCTTCTGAATGAGCAACAAACTAGTAATATGAAATATGTGTAAATTGATAAAACCAAGGTAATTGCAATAGCTAGTCTGTTCAATCGTGTTTCGATACATGGACAATCCTTGACCTAATAATACTGAATAACCCTTAATTTCTGTAAAACAAGGTAGTTTTGACAATGGTAATCCAATCGTGTTTCAATCACGTCTTCTAGACCGACTTGACGAGCCTAAACAATATGGTCAACATTGTAATTTCAGTAAAAACAAGATGATTTTGACGGCTAGTCGTCCGGTTGTCGTTCAATGCTTCTGAATGAGCAACAAACCCTAAACAATGTGAATAACCTTGTAGTTTTCAGTGAAACAGATGATTTTTCACGGCTAGTCGTCCAAGTATTGTTTCAATCCACGGCTTCTGAATGAGCAACAAGCCTAAACAATATGAATAACCGCAATTTCCGGTAAAACAAGATGATTTTGACGGCTGGTCGTCCAATCATCGTTAATCCGCAACTTCTGAACCAAACAACAAACCTAAACAATATGAATAACCTTGTAATTTTCGTAAAACAAGATGATTTTGACGGCTAGTCGTCCAATCGTGTTCCAATCACGGCTTCTAGGTAGGTAACAAATCTAAACAATACTTAGATAACCTTGTAATTTCAGTAAAACAAGATATTAGTTTTGACGGCCTGGTCGTCCAATCGTGTTTCAATCACAGCTTCTAGACCGACAACAAACCTAAACAATATGAATAACCTTGTAATTTCGATAAAACAAGACGATTTTGACGGCTTGTCGTCCAATCGTGTTTAATCACGGCTTCTAGACAAACAACAAACCTAAACAATGTGAATATCCTTGTAATTTCAGTAAAACAAGATGATTATGACGGCTAGTCGTCCAATCGTGTTTCAATCCTGCTTCTAGACCGTCAACAAACCTAAACAATATGAATAACCTTGTAATTTCTGTAAAACAAGATGATTTTGACGGCTAGTCGTCCAATCGTGTTTCAATCACGTCTTCTAGACCGACAACAAACCTAAACAATACTGGAATAACATTGTAATTTCAGTAAAACAAGATGATTTTGACGGCTAGTCGCGTCCAATTTGTGTTTCAATCGGCTTTATAGACAAACAACAAACCTAAACAATATGAATAACCTTGTAATTTCAGTAAAACAAGATGATTTTGCAGCTAGTCGTCCAATCGATAACAATCACGGCTTCTAGACCGACAACAGAACACAAACAATATGAATAACCTTGTAATTTCAGTAAAACAAGATGATTTTGACGGCTAATCATCCAATCGGCGGATTCAATCACAGCTTCTAGACCGACAACAAACCTAAACAATATGAATAACCTTGTAATTTCAGCAAAACAAGATGATTTTGACGGCTAGTCGTCCAATCGTGTTTTCAATCAAGCTTCCCTGAGCCGACAACAAATCTAAACAATATGAATAACCTTGTAATTTCAGTAAAATAAGATGATTTTGACGGCTAGTCGTCCAATCGTGTTTCAATCACGGCTTCTAGACCATTTAACAAACCTAAACAATATAGACGCATTGTAATTTCAGTAAAACAAGATGATTTTGGCAGCTAGTCGTCCAATCGTGTTTCAATCACGGCTTCTAGACCGACAACAAACCTAAACAATATGAATAACCTTGTAATTTCAGTAAAAAACAAAGATGATTTTGACAGCTGGTCGTCCAATCGTGTTTCAATCACGGCTTCCTGAACCGACAACAAACCTAAACAATATGAATAACCTTGTAATTTTCAGTAAAACAAGACGATTTTGACGGCTAGTCGTCCAATCGTGTTGCAATCCACCTTCTAGACCGACAACAAACCTAAACAATATGAATAACCTTGTAATTTCAGTAAAACAAGATGATTTTGACGGCTAGTCGTCCAATCGTGTTTCAATCACGGCTTCTAGACCGACAACAAGCCTAAACAATATGAATAACCTTGTAATTTCAGTAAAACAAGATGATTTTGACGGCTAGTCGTCCAATCGTGTTTCAATCACGGCTTCTGAACCAAACAACAAACCTAAACAATATGAATATCCTTGTAATTTCAGTAAAACAAGATGATTATGACGGCTAGTCGTCCAATCGTGTTTCAATCACAGCTTCTAGACCGTCAACAAACCTAAACAATATGAATAACCTTGTAATTTCAGTAAAACAAAGATGATTTTGACAGCTAGTCGTCCAATCGTGTTTAATCACGTCTTCACCGACAACTAAACCTAAACAATATGAATAACCTTGTAATTTCAGTAAAGACAAGATGATTTTGACAGCTAGTCGTCCAATCGTGTTTCAATCACAGCTTCTAGACCGACAACAAACCTAAACAATATGAATAACAACATAATTTCAGTAAAACAAGATGATTTTGACAGCTAGTCGTCCAATCGTGTTTCAATCACTGTTTCTAGACCGACAACAAACCTAAACAATATGAATAACCTTGTAATTTCAGTAAAACAAGATGATTTTCACGACTTCGTCGTCCAATCGTGTTTCAATCACGGCTTCTAGACCGACAACAAACCTAAACAATATGAATAACCTTGTAATTTCAGTAAAACAAGATGATTTTGACGGCTAGTCGTCCAATCGTGTTTTGATCACAGCTTCTAGACCGACAACAAACCTAAACAATATGAATAACCTTGTAATTTCAGTAAAACAAGATGATTTTGACGCGATCGTCCAATCGTGTTTCAATACGACGCTTCTGAACCGACAACAAACCTAAACAATATGAATAACCCTGTAATTTCAGTAAAACAAGATGATTTTGACGGCTAGTCGTCCGTCGTGTTCAATCACAGCTTCTAGACCGACAACAAACCTAAACAATATGAATAACCTTGTAATTTCAGTAAAACAAGATGATTTTGACGGCTAGTCGTCCAATCGTGTTTCAATCACGGCTTCTAGACCGACAACAAACCTAAACAATATGAATAACCTTGTAATTTCAGTAAAACAAGATGATTTTGACGGCTAGTCGTCCAATCGTGTTTCAATCACGGCTTCTAGACCGACAACAAACCTAAACAATATGAATAACCCTTGTAATTTCAGTAAAACAAGACGATTTTGACGGCTTGTCGTCCAATCGTGTTTCAATCACGGCTTCTGGATGGAAACGACAAACCTAAACAATATGAATATCTTGCAATTTCAGTAAAAACAAGATGATTATGACGGCTAGTCGTCCAATCGTGGCGCAATCACGGCTTCTAGACCGTCAACAAACCTAAACAATATGAATAACCTTGTAATTTCTGTAAAACAAAGATGATTTTGACGGCTAGTCGTCCAATCGTGTTCCAATCACGTCTTCTAGACCGACAACAAACCTAAACAATATGAATAACATTGTAATTTCAGTAAAACAAGATGATTTTGACGGCTAGTCGTCCAATTGTGTTTTCAATCACGGCTTCTGAATAAACAACAAACCTAAACAATATGAATAACCTTGTAATTTCAGTAAAACAAGATGATTTTCACGGCTGGTATTCCAATCGTGTTTCAATCACGGCTTCTAGACCGACAACAAACCTAAACAATATGAATAACCTTGTAATTTCAGTAAAACAAGATGATTTTGACGGCTAGTCGTCCAATCGTGATTTAATCACGGCTTCTAGACCGACAACAAACCTGACAATATGAATAACCTTGTAATTTCAGCAAAACAAGATGATTTTGCGACGGCTAGTCGTCCAATCGTGTTTCAATCGCAGCTTCTAGGCCGACAACAAATCTAAACAATATGAATAACCCTTAATTTTCAGTAAAACAAAGATGATTTTGACGGCTAGTCGTCCAATCGTGTTTCAATCACGGCTTCTAGACCGACAACAAACCTAAACAATATGAATAACATTCTTAATTTCAGTAAAACAAGATGATTTTGACGGCTAGTCGTCCAATCGTGTTCCAATCACGGCTTCTAGACAAACAGCAAACCTAAACAATATGAATAACCTTGTAATTTCAGTAAAACAAGATGATTTTGACGGCTAGTCGTCCAATCGTGTTTCAATCACGGCTTCTAGACCGACAACAAACCTAAACAATATGAATAACCTTGTAATTTCAAAGAAAGTGAAGCCGGTGATTTTGACGGCTAGTCGTCCAATCGTGTTACAATCACGGCTTCTAGACCGACAACAAACCTAAACAATATGAGCCTTGTAATTTCAGTAAAACAAGATGATTTTGACGGCTAGTCGTCCAATCGTGTTTCAATCACGGCTTCTAGACAAATAACAAACCTAAACAATATGAATAACCTTGCAATTTCAGTAAAACAAGATGATTTTTGACAGCTGGTCGTCCAATCGTGTTTCAATCACAGCTTCTAGACCGACAACAAACCTAAACAATATGAATATCCTTGTAATTTCAGTAAAAAACAAGATGATTATGACGGCTAGTCGTCCAATCGTGTTTCAATCACGGCTTCTAGACCGTCCAACAAACCTAAACAATATGATGTACAATTTCAGTAAAGCTAGATGATTTTGACAGCTGGTCGTCCAATCGTGTTTCAATCACGTCTTCTACACCGACAACAAACCTAAACAATATGAATAACCTTGTAATTTCAGTAAAACAAGATGATTTTGACGGCTAGTCGTCCAGTAAATATTTTCAGTAAAACCTGAACCGACAACAAACCTAAACAATATGAATAACCTTGTAATTTCAGTAAAACAAGATGATTTTGACGGCTAGTCGTCCAATCGTGTTTCAATCACTGTTTCTAGACCGACAACAAACCTAAACAATATGAATAACCTTGTAATTTCAGTAAAACAAGATGATTTTCACGGCTAGTCGTCCAATCGTGTTCCAATCACGACCTAGACCGACAACAAACCTAAACAATATGAATAACCTTGTAATTTCAGTAAAACAAGATGATTTTCACGACCAGTCGTCCAATCGTGATTTAATCACAGCTTCTAAACCGACAACAAACCTAAACAATATATGAATAACCTTGTAATTTTGGTAAACAAGATGATTTTGACGGCTAGTCGTCCAATCGTGTTTCAATCACGGCTTCTAGGCCGACAACAAACCTAAACTATATGAATAACCTTGTAATTTCAGTAAAACAAGATGAGATTTTGACGGCTAGTCGTCCAATCGTGTTTCAATCACGGCTTCTGGACCGACAACAAACCTAAACAATAGCAAATAACACTTGTAATTTCAGTAAAAAAACAAGATGATTTTGACGGCTAGTCGTCCAATCGTGTTTCAATCACAGCTTCTAGACCGACAACAAATCTAAACAATATGAATATCCTTGTAATTTCAGTAAAACAAGATGATTATGACGGCTAGTCGTCCAATCACTGTTTCAATCACGGCTTCTAGACCGTCAACAAGCATAAACAATATGAATAACCTTGTAATTTCGGTAAAACAAGATGATTTTGACGGCTAGTCGTCCAATCGTGTTTCAATCACGTCTTCTAGACAAACAACAAACCTAAACAATATGAATAACATTGTAATTTCAGTAAAACAAGATGATTTTGACGGCTGGTCGTCCAATCGTGTTTCAATCACGGCTTCTGAACCGACAACAAACACAACAATATGAATAACCTTGTAATTTGAAAGTAAAAACAGATGATTTTCCCGGCTAGTCGTCCAATCGTGTTTCGTCACAACCCTGAATAAACAACAAACCTAAACAATATGAATAACCTTGTAATTTCAGTAAAACAAAGATGATTTTGACAGCTAGTCGTCCAATCGTGTTTCTAATCCGCGGCTTCTAGACCGACAACAAACCTAAACAATATGAATATGTGTAATTTCAGTAAAACAAGATGATTTTGACAGCTAGTCGTCAATCGCGATTTAATCACGGCTTCTGAACCGACGTAAACCTAAACAATATGAATAACCTTGTAATTTCGGTAAAACAAGATGATTTTGACAGCTAGTCGTCCAATCGTGTTTCAATCACGGCTTCTAGGCCGACAACAAACCTAATATGAATAACCTTGTAATTTCAGTAAAACAAGATGATTTTGGCTAGTCGTCCAATCGTGTTCCAATCATGGCTTCTAGACCGACAACAAACCTAAACAATATGAATAACCTTGTAATTTCAGTAAAACGAAAGATGATTTTGACGGCTAGTCGTCCAATCGTGTTTTGCACCAATCACGGCTTCTGAATGACCGACATAAACCTAAACAATGTGAATAACATTGTAATTTCAGTAAAACAAGATGATTTTGACGGCTAGTCGTCAATCGTGTTTTCAATCACGGCTTCTAGACCGACGACAAACATAAACAATATGAACCTTGTAATTTCAGTAAAACAAGATGATTTTTGACGGCTAGTCGTCCAATCGTGTTTCAATCACGGCTTCTAAATGAAGCAACAAACCTAAACAATATGAATAACTGCTTGTAATTTCCGGTAAAAAGAAGATGATTTTGACGGCTAGTCGTCCAATCGTGTTTCAATCACGGCTTCTAGACCGACAACAAACCTAAACAATATGAATAACCTTGTAATTTCAGTAAAACAAGACGATTTTGACGGCTAGTCGTCCAATCGTGTTACAATCACGGCTTCTAGACCGACAACAAACTAAAACAATATGAATAACCTTGTAATTTCAATAAAACAAGATGATTTTGACGGCTAGTCGTCCAATCGTGTTTCAATCACGGCTTCTAGACGCGACAGCAAACCTAAACAATATGAATATCCTTGTAATTTCAGTAAAACAAAGGAGTGATTATGACGGCTAGTCGTCCAATCGTGTTTCAATCACGGCTTCTAGACCGTCAACAAACCTAAACAATATGAATAACCTTGTAATTTCAGTAAAACAAGATGATTTTGACAGCTAGTCGTCCAATCGTGTTTTAATCCGTCTTCTAGACCGACAACAAACCTAAACAATATGAATAACCTTGTAATTTCAGTAAAACAAGTTGATTTGACAGCTAGTCCTCCAATCGTGTTTCAATCACGGCTTCTAGACCGACAACAAACCTAAACAATATGAATAACCTTGTAATTTCAATCATTAAGATGACAATTTTGACAGCTAGTCGTCCAATCGTGTTTCAATCCCGGCTTCTAGACCGACAATAAACCTAAACAATATGGATAACCTTGTAATTTCAGTAAAACAAGATGATTTTCACGGCTAGTCGTCCGTTCAATCGTGATTTTATTACGGCTTCTAGACCGACAACAAACCTAAACAATATGAATAACCTTGTAATTTCAATGCAATAAAAGATGATTTTGACGGCTAGTCGTCCAATCGTGTTTCAATCACGGCTTCTCAGCCGACAACAAACCTAAACAATATGAATAACCTTAATTTCAGTAAAACAAGATGATTTTTGACGGCTAGTCGTCCAATCGTGTTCCAATCACAGCTTCTAGACCGACAATAAACCTAAACAATATGAATAACCTTGTAATTTCAGTAAAACAAGATGATTTTGACGGCTAGTCGTCCAATCGTGTTTCAATCACGGCTTCTAGACCGACAACAAACCTAAACAATATGAATAACCTTGTAATTTCAGTAAAACGAGATGATTTTCACGGCTAGTCGTCCAGTCGTGTTTCAATCACGTCTTCTACACAAACAACAAACCTAAACAATATGAATAACCTTGCATAATTTCAGTAAAACAGAATGATTTTGACAGCTGATCGTCCAATCGTGTTGCAATCACAGCTTCTGAATAAACAACAAACCTAAACAATATGAATAACCTTGTAATTTGATAAAACAAGATGATTTTGACGGCTAGTCGTCCAATCGTGTTTCAATCACTGTTTCTAGACGACAACAAACCTAAACAATATGAATAACCTTGTAATTTCAGTAAAACAAGATGATTTTCACGGCTAGTGTTAATCGTGTTCAATCACGGCTTCTAGACCGACAACAAACCTAAACAATATGAATAACCTTGTAATTTCAGTAAAACAAGATGATTTTGACGGCTGGTCATTGTTCGTGTTCAATCACGGCTTCTGGACAAACAACCAAACCTAAACAATATGAATAACCTTGTAATTTCAGTAAAACAAGATGATTTTGACGGCTGATCGTCCGTCGTGTTAATCGCAGCTTCTGGACAAACAACAAAACCTAAACAATATGAATAACCCTGTAATTTCAGTAAAACAAGATGATTTTGACGGCTGGTCAATCGTGTTTCAATCACGCAGCTTCTAGACCGACGACCTAAACAATAAGATAACCTTGTAATTTCCAGTAAAACAAGATGATTTTGACGGCTAGTCGTCCAATCGTGTTTCAATCACGGCTTCTAGACCGACGTAAACCTAAACAATATGAATAACCTTGTAATTTCAGTAAAACAAGATGATTTTGACGGCTAGTCGTCCAATCGTATTTCAATCACATTTCCTAGTTAAACAACAAACCTAAACAATATGAATAACCTTGTAATTTCGGTAAAACAAGACAATTTTTGACGGCTTGTCGTCCAATCGTGTTTCAATCACGGCTTCTGAACCAAACATTAAACCTAAACAATGAATATCCTTGTAATTTTCAGTAAACAAGATGATTATGACGGCTAGTCGTCCAATCGTGTTTCAATCCGGCTTCTAGACCGTCAACAAACCTAAACAATATGAATAACCTTGTAATTTCTGTAAAACAAGATGATTTTGACGGCTAGTCGTCCAGTGATGTTTCAATCACGTCTTCTAGACCGACAACAAACCTAAACAATATGAATAACATTGTAATTTCAGTAAAACAAGATGATTTTGACATTAGTCGTCGAACGTTGGCCTTTCAATCACGGCTTCTGGACAAACAACAAACCTAAACAATATGAATAACCTTGTAATTTCAGTAAAACAAGATGATTTTCACGGTAGTCGTCCAATCGTGTTTCAATCACGACTTCTAGACCGACAACAAACCTAAACAATATGAATAACCTTGCAATTTCAGTAAAACAAGATAGTTTTGACGGCTATTCGTCCAATCGTGATTTAATCTAAGCTTCTAGACCGACAACAAACCTAAACAATATGAATAACCTTGTAATTTCAGCAAAACAAAGATGATTTTGACGGCTAGTCGTCCAGTAATGTTTCAATCACGGCCTTCTAGGCCGACAACAAATCTAAACAATATGAATAACCTTGTAATTTCAGTAAAACAAAGTTGATTTTGACGGCTGGTCGTCCAATCGTGTTTCAATCACGGCTTCTGAATAAACAACAAACCTAAACAATATGAATAACATTGTAATTTCAGTAAAACAGAATGATTTTCACGGCTGATGTGATCAATACGTGTTTCAATCACGGCTTCTAGACCGACAACAAACCCTAACAATATGAATAACATTGTAATTTCAGTAAAACAAGATGATTTGACGCCTAATCACGATGATAAATATTTCAATCACAGCTTCTAGACCGACGACAAACCTAAACAATATGAATAACCTTATGATTTCAGTAAAACAAGACGATTTTGACATTGCTAGTCGTCCAATCGTCTTCTGATCACGGCTTCTAGACCGACAACAAACCTAAACAATATGAATAACCTTGTAATTTCGGTAAAAAGAGAAGATGATTTTGACGGCTAGTCGTCCAATCGTGTTTCAAAATCACGGCTTCTGAACCGACAACAAACCTAAACAATATGAATAACCTTGTAATTTCAGTAAAGCAAAGATGATTTTGACGGCTAGTCGTCCAATCGTGTTTCAATCGCAGCTTCTGAATAAACAACAAACCTAAACAATATGAATATCCTTGTATTTCAGTAAAAACAAGATGATTATGACGGCTAGTCGTCCAATCGTGTTTCAATGCAGCTTCTAGACCGTCAACAAACCTAAACAATATGAATAACCTTGTAATTTCAGTAAAAACAAGATGATTTTGACTAGTCGTCCAATCGTGTTTTAATCGTCTTCTACTACGACAACAAACCTAAACAATATGAATAACCTTGTAATTTCAGTAAAACAAGATGATTTTGACGGCTAGTCGTCCAGTAGTATTTCAATCACAGCTTCTGAATAAACAACAAACCTAAACAATATGAATAACCTTGTAATTTCAGTAAAACAAAGATGATTTTGACTGGTCATCAATCGTGTTTCAATCACTGTTTCTAGACCGACAATAATTCAAACAATATGAATAACCTTGTAATTTCGGTAAAACAAGATGATTTTCACGGCTAGTCGTCCAATCGTGTTTCAATCACGGCTTCTAGACAAACAACAAACCTGAAAACAATATGAATAACGCTTGTAATTTCAGTAAAACAGATGATTTTGAAAGCGGCTAGTCATTGATCGTGTTTCAATCACGGCTTCTAGACCGACAACAAACCTAAACAATATGAATAACCTTGTAATTTCAGTAAAACAAGATGATTTTGACGGCTAGTCGTCCAATCGTGTTTCAATCACAGCTTCTAGACCGACAACAAACCTAAACAATATGAATAACCTTTTAATTTCAGTAAAACAAGATTAGTTTTGACGGCTAGTCGTCCAATCGTGTTTCAATCACGGCTTCTAGACCGACAACAAACCTAAACAATATGAATAACCTTACAACAATTTCAGTAAACAAGATGATTTTGGCTGGTCGTCCAGTGGTGTTTTTCAATCACGGCTTCTAGACAAACAACAAACCTAAACAATATGAATAACCTTGTAATTTCAGTAAAACAAAGATGATTTTTTCACGGCCAGTCGTCCAATCGTGATTTAATCACAGCTTCTGAATAAACAACAAACCTAAACAATATGAATAACCTTGTAATTTCAGTAAAACAAGATGATTTTGACGGCTAGTCATCCAATCGTGTTTCAATCACGGCTTCTGGGCAAACAACAAACCTAAACTATATGAATAACCTTGTAATTTCAGTAAAACAAGATGATTTTGACGACTGGTCGTCCAATCGTGTTTCAATCACGGCTTCTGGACCGACAACAAACCTAAACAATATGAATAACCTTGTAATTTCAGTAAAACAAGATGATTTTGACGGCCTGATCGTCCAATCGTGTTTCAATCACGGCTTCTGAATAGGCAACAAACCTAAACAATATGAATATCCTTGTAATTTCAGTAAAACAAGATGATTATGACGGCTAATTAATCCAATCTGTTTCAATCCGCTTCTAGACCGTCAACAAACGTAAACAATATGAATAACCTTGTAATTTCAGTAAAACAAGATGATTTTGACGGCTAGTCGTCCAATCGTGTTTCAATCACGTCTTCTAGACCGACAACAAACCTAAACAATATGAATAACATTGTAATTTCAGTAAAACAAGATGATTTTGAAGCGGCTAGTCGTCCAATCGTGTTTGCAATCACGGCTTCTAGACAAACAACAAAGCCTAAACAATATGAATAACCTTGTAATTTTAGTAAAACAAGATGATTTTCCCAATAGTCTGATAAAGTCGTGTTCCAATCACGACACTAGACCGACAACAAACCTAAAAACAATGAATAACTGTGTAATTTCAGTAAAACAAGATGATTTTGACAGCTGGTCGTCAATCGTGTTCCAATCACGGCTTCTAGACAAACAACAAACCTAAACAATACCATTCAACCTTGTAATTTCAGTAAAACAAGATGATTTTGACAGCTAGTCGTCCAGTCGCGATTTAATCACGGCTTCTAGACCGACAACAAACCTAAACAATATGAATAACCTTGTAATTTCAGTAAAACAAGATGATTTTGACGGCTAGTGAGCCAATCGTGTTCTAATCCCATGCAAATGAGCAACAAACCTAAACAATATGAATAACCTTGTAATTTCGGTAAAACAAGATGATTTTGACGGCTAGTCGACCAATCGTGTTTCAATCATGGCTTCTAGACCGACAACAAACCTAAACAATATGAATAACCTTGTAATTTCAGTAAGCAAGATGATTTTCGCAGCTAGTCGTCCAATCGTGTTTCAATCACGGCTTCTAGACCGACAACAAACCTAAACAATATGAATAACATTGTAATTTCAGTAAAACAAAGATGATTTTGACGCCTAGTCGTCCAATCGTGTTCCAATCACGGCTTCTAGACCGACGACAAACATAAACAATATGAATAACCTTGTAATTTCAGTAAAACAAGATGATTTTGACGGCTAATCGTCCAATCGTGTTCCAATCACGGCTTCTGAAACAAACAACAAACCTAAACAATATGAATAACCTTGTAATTTCGGTAAAAGATGATTTTGACGGCTGGTCGTCCAATCGTGTTTCAATCACAGCTTCTAGACCGACAACAAACCTAAACAATATGAATAACCTTGTAATTTCAGTAAAAACAAAGATGATTTTCACAGCTA
>JBBBDQ010019425.1:0-13655 GCA_037127315.1 Ascarosepion bandense | reverse complement strand
AGATGTCTTTTCATAAATATTATTTCTTTCTATGAACTTGAATAACTGGTAGTGTGCAGATGACTTTATAATGCTCTTATTTCTTTTCTATGAACTTGAATAACTGGTAGTGTGCAGATGTCTTTATAAAAGAAGCTCTTATTTCTTTCTATGAACTTGAATAACTGGTAGGTATTGGGTGTCTTTTTATAAAGCTCTTATTTCTTTCTATGAACTTGAATAACTGGTAGTGTGCAGATGACTTTATAATGCTCTTATTTCTTTCTATGAACTTGAATAACTGGTAGTGTGCAGATGTCTTTATAAAGCTGTATTTCTTTCTATGAACTTGAATAACTGGTAGTGTGCAGATGTCTTTATAAATGTATTTCTTTCTATGAACTTGAATAACTGGTAGTGTGCAGATGACTTTATAAAGCTCTTATTTCTTTCTATGAACTTGAATAACTGGTAGTGTGCAGATGTCTTTATAAAGCTCTTATTTCTTTCTATGAACTTGAATAACTGGTAGTGTGCAGATGACTTTATAATGCTCTTATTTCTTTCTATGAACTTGAATAACTGGTAGTGTGCAGATGTCTTTATAAAGCTCATTATTTCCCTATGAGCAGATAACTGGTGGTGTGCAGATGTCTTTATAAAGCTCTTATTTCTTTCTATGAACTTGAATAACTGGTAGTGTGCAGATGTCTTTATAAAGCTCTTATTTCTTTCTATGAACTTGAATAACTGGTGGTGTGCAGATGTCTTTATAAAGCTCTTATTTCTTTCTATGAACTTGAATAACTGGTAGTGTGCAGATATCTTTGCTCAAGCTCTTAGCTATGAACTTGAATAACTGGTAGTGTGCAGATGACTTTATAATGCTCTTGTTCTTTCTATGAACTTGAATAACTGGTAGTGTGCAGATGTCTTTCTCAAAGCCTCTTGTTTGTTTTCTGTGAACTTGAATAACTGGTAGTGTGCAGATGTCTTTATAGCTCTTATTTCTTTCTATGAACTTGAATAACTGGTAGTGTGCAGATGACTTTATAATGCTCTTATTTCTTTCTATGAACTTGAATAACTTGGTAGTGTGCAGATGTCTTTATGGCTCTTGCTTCTTTATGAACTTGAATAACTGGTAATTATTACGGGTAACATAATGCTCTTTCCATATCTTTACTATGAACTTGAATAACTGGTAAGTGTTTAACAGGTCACTCTTTATAAAGCTCTTATTTCTTTCTATAAAGACTGAATAACTGGTAATTGTGCAGATGACTTTATAAAACTCTTTATTTCTTTCTATGAACTTGAATAACTGGTAGTGTGCAGATGTCTTTATAAAGCTCTTATTTCTTTCTATGAACTTGAATAACTGGTAGTGTGCAGATGACTTTATAATGCTCTTGTTCTTTCTATGAACTTGAATAACTGGTAGTGTGCAGATGTCTTTATAAAGCTCTTATTTCTTTCTATGAACTTGAACAACTGGTAGTGTGCAGATGTCTTTATAAATATTATTTCTTTCCTGAACTTGAATAACTTTGGTAGTGTGCAGAATGACTTTATAAAGCTCTTATTTCTTTCTATGAACTTGAATAACTGGTAGTGTGCAGATGTCTTTATAAAGCTCTTATGTCTTTCTATGAACTTGAATAACTGGTAGTGTGCAGATGACTTTATAATGCTCTTATTTCTTTCTATGAACTTGAATAACTGGTAGTGTGCAGATGACTTTATAAAGCAAACATATATATGAACTTGAATAACTGGTAGTGTGCAGATGTCTTTATAAAGCTCTTATTTGTATATCTGTATGAACTTGAATAACTGGTAGGTATGCAGATGACTTTATAATGCTCTTTGCTTTCTATGAACTTGAATAACTGGTAGTGTACAGATGTCTTTATAAAGCTCTTATTTCTTTCTATGAACTTGAATAACTGGTAATTAATGAGTATTTTAAAGCTCTTATTTCTTTCTATGAACTTGAATAACTGGTAGTGTGCAGATGACTTTATAAAGCTCTTATTTCTTTCTATGAACTTGAATAACTGGTAGTGTGCAGATGTCTTTATAAAATACTTATTTCTTTCTAGACTTGAATAACTGGTAGTGTGCAGATGACTTTATAAAGCTCTTATTTCTTTCTATGAACTTGAATAACTGGTAGTGTGCAGATGTCTTTATAAAGCTCTTATTTCTTTCTATGAACTTGAATAACTGGTAGTGTGCAGATGTCTTTATAAAGCTCTTATTTCTTTCTATGAACTTGAATAACTGGTAGTGTGTGATATTTATAATGCTCTTGTTTCTTTCTATGAACTTGGACATCCTTTGGTAGTGTGCAGATGACTTTATAATGCTCTTATTTCTTTCTATGAACTTGAATAACTGGTAGTGTGCAGATGACTTTATAATGCTCTTATTTCTTTCTATGAACTTGAATAACTGGTAGTGTACAGATGTCTTTATAAAGCTCTTGTTTCTTTTTCTATGAACTTGAATAACTGGTAGTGTGCAGATGACTTTGTAGCTCTTATTTCTTTCTATGAACTTGAATAACTGGTAGTGTTCACAGATATAACTTTATAAAGCTCTTATTTCTTTCTATGAACTTGAATAACTGGTAGTGTGCAGATGTCTTTATAAAACTCCTTATTTCTTTCTATGAACTTGAATAACTGGTAAGTTATTTTGAATGACTTTGCAATATCTTATTTCTTTCTATGAACTTGAATAACTGATAGTCATGCAGATGACTTTATAATGCTCTTATTTCTTTCTAGAACTTGAATAACTGGTAGTGTGTAGATGACTTTATAATGCTCTTATTTCTTTCTATGAACTTGAATAACTTGTTGAGTGTGCAGATGTCTTTATAAAGCTCTTATTTCTTTCTATGAACTTGAATAACTGGTAGTGTGCAGATGACTTTATAATGCTCTTATTTCTTTTTCTATGAACTTAGAATAACTGGTAGTGTGCAGATGTCTTTATAAAGCTCTTATTTCTTTCTATGAACTTGAATAACTGGTAGTGTGCAGATAGCTTTATAAAGCTCTTATTTCTTTCTGTAGACTTGAATAACTGGTAGTGTGCAGATGACTTTATAATGCTCTTATTTCTTTCTATGAACTTGAATAGCCTTTGGTAGTGTGCAGATGTCTTTATAAAACTCTTATTTTCCTGAACTTGAATAGCTGGTAGTGTGCAGATGACTTTATAATGCTCTTCATTTCTTTCTATGAACTTGAATAACCATTGATGAGTGTGCAGATGACTTTATAATGCTCTTATTTCTTTCTATGAACTTGAATAACTGGTAGTGTGCAGATGACTTTATAATGCTCTTATTTCTTTTCTATGAACTTGAACAACTGGTAGTGTGCAGATGACTTTATAATGCTCTTATTTCTTTCTATGAACCTGAATAACTGTTGGTGTCAGATGTCTTTATAAGCTCTTATTTCTTTCTATGAACTTGAATAACCATTGGTGTGCGATGTCTTTATAAACTCTTATTTCTTTCTATGAACTTGAATAACTGGTAGTGTGCAGATGACTCATATGGCTCTTATTTCTTTCTATGAACTTGAATAACTGGTAGTGTGCAGATGTCTTTATAAAGCTCTTATTTCTTTCTATGAACTTGAATAACTGGTAGTGTGCAGATGACTTTATAATGCTCTTATTTCTTTCCTATGAACTTGAATAACTGGTAGTGTGCAGATGTCTTTATAAAGCTCTTATTTCTTTCTATGAACTTGAATAACTGGTAGTGTGCAGATGACTTTGTAATGTATTTCTTTCTATGAACTTGAATAACTGGTAGTGTGCAGATGACTTTATAAAGCTCTTCTTCTTTCTATGAACTTGAATAACTGGTAGTGTACAGATGTCTTTATAAAGCTCTTATTTCTTTCTATGAACTTGAATAACCATTAGTGTGAATGACTTTGCTAAAGCTCTTGCTTTATGTTTCTATGAACTTGAATAACTGGTAGTGTGCAGATGTCTTTATAAAGCTCTTATTTCTTTCTATGAACTTGAATAACTGGTAGTGTGCAGATGTCTTTATAAAAGCTCTTCATTTCTTTCCTGAACTTGAATAACTGGTAGTGTGCAGATGACTTTATAATGCTCTTATTTCTTTCTGAGACTTGAATAACTGGTAGTGCAATGTAAGATGACTTTATAATGCTCTTATTTCTTTCTATGAACTTGAATAACTGGTAGTGTGCAGATGACTTTATAATGCTCTTATTTCTTTCTATGAACTTGAATAACTGGTAGTGTGCAGATGTCTTTATAAAGCTCTTATTTCTTTCTATGAACTTGAATAACTGGTAGTGTGCAGATGACTTTATAAAGCTCTGCCATTTCTTTCTATGAACTTGAATAACTGGTAGGTGTCTGAATGTCTTTATAAAGCTCTTATTTCTTTCTATGAACTTGAATAACTGGTAGTGTGCAGATGTATAAAGCTCTTATTTCTTTCTATGAACTTGAATAACTGGTAGTGTGCAGATGACTTTATAATGCTCTTATTTCTTTCTATGAACTTGAATAACTGGTAGTGTGCAGATGACTTTATAATACTCTTATTTCTTTCTATGAACTTGAATAACTGGTAGTGTGCAGATGGCTTTAAATGCTCTTATTTCTTTCTATGACTTGAATAACTGGTAGTGTACGAATGTCTTTATAAAGCTCTTATTTCTTTCTATGAACTTGAATAACAGTGAGTGTGCAGATGACTTTATAATGCTCTTATTTCTTTCTGGAACTTGAATAACTGGTAGTGGTTACAGATGTCTTTATAAAGCTCTTGTTCTTTCTATGAACTTGAATAACTTCCAACGTGTTATGCAGATGACTTTATAAAGCTCTTATTTCTTTCTATGAACTTGAATAACTGGTAGTGTGCAGATGACTTTATAATGCTCTTATTTCTTTCATAGACTTGAATAACTGGTAGTGTGCAAATTGTCTTTATAAAGCTCTTATTTCTTTCACATGAACTTGAATAACTGGTAGTGTGCAGATGACTTTATAATGCTCTTATTTCTTTCTATGAACTTGAATAACTGGTAGTGTGCAGATGACTTTATAATGCTCTTATTTCTTTCTATGAACTTGAATAACTGGTAGTGTGCAGATGACTTTATAATGCTCTTATTTCTTTCTATGAACTTGAACAACTGGTGGTGTGCAGATGACTTTATAATGCTCTTATTTCTTTCTATGAACTTGAATAACTGGTAGTGTGCAGATGTCTTTATAAAGCTCTTATTTCTTTCTATGAACTTGAATAACTGGTAGTGTGCAGATGTCTTTATAAAGCTCTTATTTCTTTCTATGAACTTGAATAACTGGTAGTGTGCAGATGACTTTATAAAGCTCTTATTTCTTTCTATGAACTTGAATAACTGGTAGTGTGCAGATGACTTTATAATGCTCTTATTTTATATATGAACTTGAATAACTGGTAGTGTGCAGATGTCTTTATAAAGCTCTTATTTCTTTCTATGAACTTGAATAACTGGTAGTGTGCAGATGACTTTATATTGCTCTTATTTCTTTCTATGAACTTGAATAACTGGTAATTATGCAGATGACTTTATAATGCTCTTATTTCTTTCTATGAACTTGAATAACTGGTAGTGTGCAGATGACTTTATAATGCTCTTATTTCTTTCTATGAACTTGAATAACTGGTAGTGTGCAGATGACTTTATAATGCTCTTATTTCTTTCTATGAACTTGAATAACTGGTAGTGTGCAGATGTCTTTATAAAGCTCTTATTTCTTTCTATGAACTTGAATAACTGGTAGTGTGCAGATGACTTTACTCACAGCTCTTATTTCTTTCTATGAACTTGAATAACTGGTAGTGTGCAGATGTCTTTATAGCTCTTATTTCTTTCTAGACCGAATAACTGGTAGTGTGCAGATGTCTTTATAAAGCTCTTATTTCTTTCTATGAACTTGAATAACCAGTAGTGTACAGATGACTTTATAAAGAAATGCTTATTTCTTTCTATGAACTTGAATAACTGGTAGTGTGCAGATGACTTTGTAATGCTCTATTTCTTTCTATGAACTTGAATAACTGGTAGTGTGCCCAGATGACTTTATAATGCTCTTATTTCTTTCTATGAACTTGAATAACCTGGTAGTGTGCAGATGACTTTATAATGCTCTTATTTCTTTCTATGAACTTGAATAACTGGTAGTGTGCAGATGACTTTATAATACTCTTATTTCTTTCTAAGACTTGAATAGCCCCATGTTAGTGTGCAGATGACTTTATAATGCTCTTATTTCTTTCTATGAACTTGAATAACTGGTAGTGTGCAGATGACTTTATAATGCTCTTATTTCTTTCTATGAACTTGAATAACTGGTAGTGTGCAGATGTCTTTATAAAGCTCTTATTTCTTTCTATGAACTTGAATAACTGGTAGTGTGCAGATGACTTTATAAAGCTCTTATTTCTTTCTAGCTTGATAACTATTTAGTGTGCAGATGACTTTATAAAGCTCTTATTTCTTTCATGAACTTGAATAACTGGTAGTGTGCAGATGACTTTATAATGCTCTTATTCTTTCTGTGAACTTGAATAACTAGTGAGTGTGCAGATGACTTTATAATGCTCTTATTTCTTTCTATGAACTTGAATAACTGGTAGTGTGCAGATGACTTTATAATGCTCTTATTTCTTTCTATGAACTTGAATAACTGGTAGTGTGCAGATGTCTTTATAAACTCTTCATTTCTTTCTATGAACTTGAATAACTGGTAGTGTGCAGATGACTTTATAAAGCTCTTATTTCTTTCTATGAACTTGAATAACTGGTAGTGTGCAGATGTCTTTATAAAGCTCTTATTTCTTTCTATGAACTTGAATAACTGGTAGTGTGCCAGTGTCTTCCTAAGTACTGCTTTACTTTCTATGAACTTGAATAACTGGTAGTGTGCAGATGACTTTATAAAGCTCTTATTTCTTTCTGTGAACTTGAATAACTGGTAGTATTGCAGATATGCATAAAGCTCTTATTTCATATGAACTTGAATAACTGAGTAGTGTGCAGATGACTTTATAAAGCTCTTATTTCTTTCTATGAACTGAATAACTGGTAGTGTGTGATGTCTTTATAAAATATGGCTTTCTTTCTATCAGACTTGAATAACTGGTAGTGTGCAGATGACTTTATAAGCTCTTATTTCTTTCTATGAACTTGAATAACTGGTAGTGTGCAGATGTCTTTATAGCTCTGTTCTTTCTATGAACTTGGACATATTGGTAGTGTGCAGATGACTTTATAATACTCTTATTTTCTTTCTATGAACTTGAATAACTGGTAGTGTGCAGATGTCTTTATAAAGCTCTTATTTCTTTCTATGAACTTGAATAACTGTTGGTATGCAGATGTCTTTATAAATGTATTTTCTTTCTATGAACTTGAATAACTGGTAGTGTACAGATAGCTTTATAAAGCTCTTATTTCTTTCTATGAACTTGAATAAACTTTAGTAAGTGTGCAGATGTCTTTACAAAGCTCTTATTTCTTTCTATGAACTTGAATAACTGGTAGTGTGCAGATGTCTTTATAAAGCTCTTTATTTCTTTCTATGAACTTGAACAACTGGTAGTGTGTAGTGGCTTCATAATACATTTCTTTCTCTTGAACTTGAATAACTGGTAGTGTGCAGATGTCTTTATAAAGCTCTTATTTCTTTCTATGAACTTGAATAACTGGTAGTGTACAGATGTCTTTATAAAGCTCTTATTTCTATTTTTATGAACTTGAATAACTGGTAGTGTGCAGATGACTTTCTAGCTCTTATTTCTTTCTAAAACTTAGACACTTCATGGTAGTGTGCAGATGACTTTATAATGTCTTATTTCTTTCTATGAACTTGAATAACTGGTAGTATGCAGATGTCTTTATAAAGCTCTTATTTCTTTCTATGAACTTGAATAACTGGTAGTGTGCAGATGACTTTATAATGCTCTTATTTCTTTCTATGAACTTGAATAACTGGTAGTGTGCAGATGACTTTATAATGCTCTTATTTCTTTCGCAGACTTGAATAACTGGTAGTGTGCAGATGACTTTATAAATATGCTCCTTGTTTCTTTCTATGAACTGGATATTCAGTAGTGTCTGAGATGACTTTATATTATCTTATTTCTTTCCTTAGACTGAATAACTGGTAGAGTGTGCAGATGTCTTTATAAACTCTTATTTCTTCTATGAACTTGAATAACTGGTAGGTGTGCAGATGACTTTATAAGCTCTTATTTCTTTCTATGAACTTGAATAACTGGTAGTGTGCAGATATTTCTCAAAAGCTCTTATTTCTTTCTATGGACTTGAATAACTGGTAGGTGTACAGGTCTTTATAAAGCTCTTATTTCTTTCCTATGAACTTGAATAACTGGTGTGCAGATGACTTTATAAAGCTCTTATTTCTTTCTATGAACTTGAATAACTGGTAGTGTGCAGATGACTTTATAATGCTCTTATTTCTTTCTATGAACTTGAATAACTGGTAGTGTGCAGATGACTTTCAATGCTCTTATTTCTTTTCTGTGAACTTGAATAACTGGTAGTGTGGGAGAAGTGACTTTATAATACTCTTATTTCTTTCTATGAGCAGATAACTAGTGAGTGTGCAGATGACTTTACCATGCTCTTTATTTCTTTCTATGAACTTGAATAACTGGTAGTGTACGAATGACTTTATAATGCTCTTATTTCTTTCTATGAACTTGAATAACTGGTAGTGTGCAGATGACTTTATAATGCTCTTATTTCTTTCTGTGAACTTGGATAACTGGTAGTGTGTGCAGATGTCTTTATAAAGCTCTTATTTCTTTTCTATGAACTTGAATAACTGGTAGTGTGCAGATGACTTTATAAAGCTCTTATTTCTTTCTATGAACTTGAATAACTGGTAGTGTGCAGGTAACTTTATAATGCTCTTATTTCTTTCTATGAACTTGAATAACTGGTAGTGTGCAGATGACTTTATAATGCTCTTATTTCTTTCTGAACTTGAATAACTGGTAGTGTGCAGATGACTTTTCTAATGTCTTATTTCTTTCTATGAACTTGAATAACTGGTAGTGTGCAGATGACTTTATAATGCTCTTATTTCTTTCTATGAACTTGAATAACTGGTAGTGTGCAGATGTCTTTATAAAGCTCTTATTTCTTTCTATGGTGAATAACTGGTAGTGTGCAGATGACTTTATAAAGCTCTTATTTCTTTCTATGAACTTGAATAACTGGTAGTGTGCAGATGTCTTTATAAGGCTCTTATTTCTTTCTATGAACTTGAATAACTGGTAGTGTGCAGATGTCTTTATATGACTCTTATTTCTTTCTATGAACTTGAATAACTGGTAGTATTGCAGATGACTTTATAAAGCTCTTATTTCTTTCTATGAACTTGAATAACTGGTAGTGTGCAGATGTCTTTATAAAGCTCTTATTTCTTTCTATAGACTTGAATAACTGGTAGTGTGCAGATGACTTTATAAAGCTCTTATTTCTTTCTATGAACTTGAATAACTGGTAGTGTGCAGATGTCTTTATAAAGCTCTTATTTCTTTCTATGAACTTGAATAACTGGTAGTGTGCAGATGACTTTATAAAGCTCTTATTTCTTTCTATGAACTTGAATAACTGGTAGTGTGCAGATGTCTTTATAAAGCTTATTTCTTTCTATGAACTTAGACCTTTAGTAGTGTATGAATGACTTTATAATGCTCTTATTTCTTTCTATATGAACTTGAATAACTTGGTAGTGTGCAGATGTCTTTATAAAAGCTCTTATTTCTTTCTATGAACTTGAATAACTGGTAGTGTGCAGATGTCTTTATAAAGCTCTTATTTCTTTTCTATGAACTTGAATAACTGGTAGTGTACAGATGACTTTATAAATATTTTCTTTCTATGAACTTGAATAACTGGTAGTGTGCAGATGTCTTTATAAAGCTCTTATTTCTTTCTATGAACTTGAATAACTGGTAGTGTGCAGATGACTTTATAAAGCTCTTATTTCTTTCTATGAACTTGAATAACTGGTAGTGTGCAGATGTCTTTATAAAGCTCTTATTTCTTTCTATGAACTTGAATAACTGGTAGTGTGCAGATGACTTTATAAAGCTCTTATTTCTTTCTATGAACTTGAATAACTGGTAGTGTGCAGATGTCTTTATAAGCTCTTATTTCTTTCTATGAACTGAATAACTGGTAGTGTGCAGATGACTTTATAATGTCTTATTTCTTTCTATGAACTTGAATAACTGGTAGTGTGCAGATGTCTTTATAAAGCTCTTATTTCTTTCTATGAACTTGAATAACTGGTAGTGTGCAGATGACTTAGAGGCTCTTTATTTCTTTTCTATGTTTGAATAACTGGTAGTGTGCAGATGACGTTATACAGCTCTTATTTCTTTCTAGACTTGAATAACTGGTAGTGTGCAGATGTCTTTATAAAGCTCTTATTTCTTTCTATGAACTTGAATAACTGGTAGTGTGCAGATGTCTTTATAAAGCTCTTATTTCTTTCTATGAACTTGAATAACTGGTAGTGTGCAGATGTCTTTATAAAGCTCTTATTTCTTTCTATCACTTGAATAACTGGTAGTGTGCAGATGACTTTATAAAAAGCTCTTATTTCTTTCTATGAACTTGAATAACTGGTAGTGTGCAGATGTCTTTATAAAGCTCTTATTTCTTTCTATGAACTTGAATAACTGGTAGTGTGCAGATGACTTGATAAAGCTCTTATTTCTTTCTATGAACTTGAATAACTGGTAGTGTGCAGATGTCTTTATAAAGCTCTTTGACTGCTTTCTATGAACTTGAATAACTGGTAGTGTGCAGATGACTTTATAAAGCTCTTATTTCTTTCTATGAACTTGAATAACTGGTAGTGTGCAGATGTCTTTTTATAAAGCTCTTATTTCTTTCTATAGAACTTGAATAACTGGTAGTGTGCAGATGACTTTATAATGCTCTTGTTCTTTCATGAACTTGAATAACTATTCAGTGTCTGGATAGTCTTTGTAAAGCTCTTATTTCTTTCTATGAACTTGAATAACTGGTAGTGTGCAGATGTCTTTATAAAGCTCTTATTTCTTTCTATGAACTTGAATAACTGGTAGTGTGCAGATGACTTTATAAAGCTCTTATTTCTTTCTATGAACTTGAATAACTGGTAGTGTGTGCGAATGTCTTTATAAAGCTCTTATTTCCATTTCTATGAACTTGAATAACTGGTAGTGTGCAGATGACTTTATAAAAGCTCTTATTTCTTTCTATGAACTTGAATAACTGGTAGTGTGCAGATGTCTTTATAAAGCTCTTATTTCCTCTATGAACTTGAATAACTGGTAGTGTGCATTGACTTTATAGAAGCTCTTATTTCTTTCTATGAACTTGAATAACTGGTAGTGTGCAGATGTCTTTATAAAGCTCTTATTTCTTTCTATAGACTTGAATAACTAGTAGTGTGCAGATGACTTTATAAAGCTCTTATTTCTTTCTATGAACTTGAATAACTGGTAGTGTGCAGATGTCTTTATAGCTCTTATTTCTTTCTATAATTTGAATAACTGGTAGTGTGCAGATGTCTTTATAAAGCTCTTATTTCTTTCTATAGACTTGAATAACTGGTAGTATTGCAGATGACTTTATAAAGCTCTTATTTCTTTCTATGAACTTGAATAACTGGTAGTGTGCAGATGTCTTTATAAAGCTCTTATTTCTTTCTATGAACTTGAATAACTGGTAGTGTGCAGATGACTTTATAAAGCTCTTATTTCTTTCTATGAACTTGAATAACTGGTAGTGTGCAGATGTCTTTATAAAGCTCTTATTTCTTTCTATGAACTTGAATAATAGTGGTGTGCAGATGACTTTATAAAGCTCTTATTTCTTTCTATGAACTTGAATAACTGGTAGTGTGCAGATGTCTTTATAAAGCTCTTATTTCTTTCTATGAACTTGAATAACTGGTAGTGTGCAGATGACTTTATAATGCTCTTATTTCTTTCTGAACTTGAATAACTGGTAGTGTGCAGATGTCTTTGTAAGCTCTTATTTCTTTCTATGAACTTGAATGTGGTAGTGTGCAGATGACTTTATAAAGCTCTTATTTCTTTCTATGAACTTGAATAACTGGTAGTGTGCAGATGACTTTATGTAGCTCTACTTATTTCTTTCTATGAACTTGAATAACTGGTAGTGTGCAGATGTCTTTATAAAGCTCTTATTTCTTTCTCTGAACTTGAATAACTGGTAGTGTGCAGATGACTTTATAAAGCTCTTATTTCTTTCTATGAACTTGAATAACTGGTAGTGTGCAGATGTCTTTATAAAGCTCTTATTTCTTTCTATGAACTTGAATAACTGGTAGTGTGCAGATGACTTTATAAAGCTCTTATTTCTTTCTATGAACTTGAATAACTGGTAGTGTGCAGATGTCTTTATAAAGCTCTTATTTCTTTCTATGAACTTGAATAACTGGTAGTGTGCAGATGTCTTTATAAAGCTCTTATTTCTTTCTATGAACTTGAATAACTGGTAGTGTGCAGATGACTTTATAAAACAAATACTCTATGAACTTGAATAACTGGTAGTGTACAGATGACTTTATAAAGCTCTTATTTCTTTCTATGAACTTGAATAACTGGTAGTGTGCAGATGACTTTATAAAGCTCTTATTTCTTTCTATGAACTTGAATAACTGGTAGTGTGCAGATGTCTTTATAAAGCTCTTATTTCTTTCTATGAACTTGAATAACTGGTAGTGTGCAGATGACTTTATAAAGCTCTTGTTCTTTCTATGAACTTGGAATAACTGGTAGTGTGCAGATGTCTTTATAAAGCTCTTCTTTCTATGAACTTAGGAATAACTGGTAGTGTGCAGATGACTTTATAAAGCTCTTATTTCTTTCTATGAACTTGAATAACTGGTAGTGTGCAGATGTCTTTATAAAGCTCTTATTTCTTTCTATGAACTTGAACCTTTAGTAGTGTGCAGATGACTTTATAAAGCTCTTATTTCTTTCTATGAACTTGAATAACTGGTAGTGTGCAGATGTCTTTTTATAAGCTCTTATTTCTTTCTATGAACTTGAATAACTGGTAGTGTGCAGATGACTTTATAAAGCTCTTATTTCTTTCTATGAACTTGAATAACTGGTAGTGTGCAGATGACTTTATAAAGCTCTTATTTCTTTCTATGAACTTGAATAACTGGTAGTGTGAATGTCTTTATAGAAATATTGTTCTTCTATGAACTTGAATAACTGGTAGTGTGCAGATGTCTTTATAAAGCTCTTATTTCTTTCTATGACTTGAATAACTGGTAGTGTGCAGATGACTTTATAAAGCTCTTATTTCTTTCTATGAACAGATAACTGGTAGTGTGCAGATGTCTTTATAAAGCTCTTATTTCTTTCTATGAACTTGAATAACTGGTAGTGTACCATTGACTTTATAATGCTCTTATTTCTTTCTATGAACTTGAATAACTGGTAGTGTGCAGATGACTTTATAAAGCTCTTATTTCTTTCTATGAACTTGAATAACTGGTAGTGTGCAGATGTCTTTATAAAGCTCTTATTTCTTTCTATGAACTTG
>JBBBDQ010019406.1:0-35865 GCA_037127315.1 Ascarosepion bandense | reverse complement strand
CTCTTTTACTCCTAGTAATCCCTTGAGTCTTAGTGGCATTGTCGCCATCTTCTATTATCCTGAAGCCTGTTCTTTTATTGTCATTTCTTCTCACTAAAGTTTTCTCATTTTCTTTTACTCCTAGTAATCCCTTGAGTCTTAGGTGCATTGTCGCCATCTTCTATTATCCTGAACCCTGTTCTTTTATTGTCATTTCTTCTCACTAAAGTTTTCTCATTTCTTTTACTCCTAGTAATCCCTTGAGTCTTAGGTGCATTGTCGCCATCTTCTATTATCCTGAACCCTGTTCTTTTATTGTCATTTCTCCTCACTAAAGTCTTCTCATTTTCTTTTACTCTAGTAATCACTTGAGTCTTAGGTGCATTGTCGCCATCTTCTATTATCCTGAACCCTGTTCTTTTATTGTCATTTCTCCTCACTAATGCCTTCTCATTTTCTTTTACTCCTAGTAATCCCTTGAGTCTTAGGTGCATTGTCGCCATCTTCTATTATCCTGAACCCTGTTCTTTTATTGTCATTTCTTCTCACTAAAGTTTTCTCATTTTCTTTTACTCCTAGTAATCCCTTGAGTCTTAGGTGCATTGTCGCCATCTTCTATTATCCTGAACCCTGTTCTTTTATTGTCATTTCTCCTCACTAATGCCTTCTCATTTTCTTTTACTCCTAGTAATCCCTTGAGTCTTAGGTGCATTGTCGCCATCTTCTATTATCTGAACCTGTTCTTTTGTGTCATTTCTTCTCACTAAAGTTTTCTCATTTCTTTTACTCTAGTAATCCCTTGAGTCTTAGGTGCATTGTCGCCATCTTCTATTATCCTGAACCCTGTTCTTTTATTGTCATTTCTCCTCACTAAAGTCTTCTCATTTTCTTTTACTCCTAGTAATCCCTTGAGTCTGGGTGCATTGTCGCCATCTTCTATTATCCTGAAACCTGTTCTTTTATTGTCATTTCTTCTCACTAAAGTTTTCTCATTTTCTTTTACTCCTAGTAATCCCTTGAGTCTTGATTGCATTGTCGCCATCTTCTATTATCCTGAACCCTGTTCTTTTATTGTCATTTCTTCTCACTAAAGTTTTCTCATTTTCTTTTACTCCTAGTAATCCCTTGAGTCTTAGGTGCATTGTCGCCATCTTCTATTATCTGAACCTGTTCTTTTATTGTCATTCTTCTCTACTAAAAGTTTTCTCATTTTCTTTTACTCCTAGTAATCCCTTGAGTCTTAGGTGCATTGTCGCCATCTTCTATTATCCTGAACCCTGTTCTTTTATTGTCATTTCTCCTCACTAATGCCTTCTCATTTTCTTTTACTCCTAGTAATCCCTTGAGTCTTAGGTGCATTGTCCTTCATCTTCTATTATCCTGAACCCTCATTCTTATTGTCATTTCTTCTCACTAAAGTTTTTCTCATTTTCTTTTACTCCTAGTAATCCCTTGAGTCTTAGGTGCATTGTCGCCATCTTCGCTATCCTGAACCCTGTTCTTTTATTGTATTTCTCCTCACTAATGCCTTCTCATTTTCTTTTACTCCTAGTAATCCCTTGAGTCTTAGTGGCATTGTCGCCATCTTCTATTATCCTGAACCCTGTTCTTTTATTGTCCATTCTCCTCACTAATGCCTTCTCATTTTCTTTTACTCCTAGTAATCCCTTGAGTCTTAGGTGCATTGTCGCCATCTTCTATTATCCTGAACCTGTTCTTTTATTGTCATTTCTCCTCACTAATGCCTTCTCATTTTCTTTTACTCCTAGTAATCCCTTGAGTCTTAGTGGCATTGTCGCCATCTTCTATTATCCTGAACCCTGTTCTTTTATTGTCATTTTCACCTCCTCACTAATGCCTTCTCATTTTCTTTTTACTCCTAGTAATCCTTGAGTCTTAGGTGCATTGTCGCCATCTTCTAGTATCCTGAACCCTGTTCTTTTATTTGTCATTTCTCCTCACTAATGCCTTCTCATTTCTTTTACTCCTAGTAATCCCTTGAGTCTTAGGTGCATTGTCGCCATCTTCTATTATCCTGAACCCTGTTCTTTTATTGTCATTTCTCTCACTAATGCCTTCTCATTTTTCTTTACTCTATAGTAATCCCTTGAGTCTTAGTGGCATTGTCGCCATCTTCTATTATCCTGAACCTGTTCTTTTATTGTCATTTTCTCCTCACTAATGCCTTCTCATTTCTTTTGCTCCTAGTAATCCCTTGAGTCTTAGGTGCATTGTCGCCATCTTCTATTATCCTGAACCCTGTTCTTTTATTGTCATTTCTCCTCACTAATGCCTTCTCATTTTCTTTTACTCCTAGTAATCCCCTTGAGTCTTAGGTGCATTGTCGCCATCTTCTATTATCCTGAACCCTGTTCTTTTATTGTCATTTCTCTCACTAATGCCTTCTCATTTTCTTTTACTCCTAGTAATCCCTTGAGTCTTAGTGGCATTGTCGCCATCTTCTATTATCCTGAACCCTGTTCTTTTATTGTCATTTATCCTCACTAATGCCTTCTCATTTCTTTTACTCCTAGTAATCCCTTGAGTCTTAGGTGCATTGTCGCCATCTTCTATTATCTGAACCCTGTTCTTTTATTGTCATTTATCCTCACTAATGCCTTCTCATTTTCTTTTACTCCTAGTAATCCTTGAGTCTTAGGTGCATTGTCGCCATCTTCGTATCCTGAACCCTGTTCTTTTATTGTCATTTCTCCTCACTAAAGTCTTCTCATTTTCTTTTACTCCTAGTAATCCCTTGAGTCTTAGGTGCATTGTCGCCATCTTCTATTATCCTGAACCCTGTTCTTTTATTGTCATTTCTCCTCACTAATGCCTTCTCATTTTCTTTTACTCTAGTAATCCCTTGAGTCTTAATTCTGGCATTGTCGCCATCTTCTATTATCCTGAACCCTGTTCTTTTATTGTCATTTCTCCTCACTAAAGTCTTCTCATTTTCTTTGCTCTAGTAATCCCTTGAGTCTTAGGTGCATTGTCGCCATCTTCTATTATCCTGAACCCTGTTCTTTTATTGTCATTTCTCCTCACTGATCTTCTCATTTTCTTTTACTCCTAGTAATCCCTTGAGTCTTAGGTGCATTGTCGCCATCTTCTATTATCCTGAACCCTGTTCTTTTATTGTCATTCTCCTCACTAATGCCTTCTCATTTTCTTTTACTCCTAGTAATCCTTGAGTCTTAGTGGCATTGTCGCCATCTTCTATTATCCTGAACCCTGTTCTTTTATTGTCATTTCTCCTCACTAATGCCTTCTCATTTCTTTTTACTCCTAGTAATCCTTGATCTTAGTGGCATTGTCGCCATCTTCTATTATCCTGAACCCTGTTCTTTTATTGTCATTCTCCTCACTAATGCCTTCTACATTTTCTTTTACTCCTAGTAATCCCTTGAGTCTTAGTGGCATTGTCGCCATCTTCCTATTATCCTGAACCCTGTTCTTTTATTGTCATTTCTCCTCACACTAATGCCTTCTCATTTTCTTTACTCCTAGTAATCCCTTGAGTCTTAGGTGCATTGTCGCCATCTTCTATTATCCTGAACCCTGTTCTTTTATTGTCATTTCTCCTCACCTAATGCCTTCTCATTTTTCTTTACTCCTAGTAATCCCTTGAGTCTTAGGTGCATTGTCGCCATCTTCTATTATCCTGAACCCTGTTCTTTTATTGTCATTTCTCCTCACTAATGCCTTCTCATTTCTTTTACTCCTAGTAATCCCTTGAGACTTAGTGGCATTGTCGCCATCTTCTATTATCCTGAACCCTGTTCTTTTATTGTCATTTCTCCTCACTAATGCCTTCTCCATTTTCTTTTACTGCTAGTAATCCCTTGAGTCTTAGTGGCATTGTCGCCATCTTCTATTATCCTGAACTGTTCTTTTATTGTCATTCTCCTCACTAATGCCTTCTCATTTCTTTTACTCCTAGTAATCCCTTGAGTCTTAGTGGCATTGTCGCCATCTTCTATTATCCTGAACCCTGTTCTTTTATTGTCATTTCTCCTCACTAAATTTTTCTCATTTTCTTTTACTCCTAGTAATCCTTGAGTCTTAGGTGCATTGTCGCCATCTTCTATTATCCTGAACCCTGTTCTTTTATTGTCATTCTCCTCACTAATGCCTTCTCATTTTCTTTTACTCCTAGTAATCCCTTGAGTCTTAGGTGCATTGTCGCCATCTTCTATTATCCTGAACCCTGTTCTTTTATTGACATTTCTTCTCACTAAAGTTTTCTCATTTTCTTTTACTCCTAGTAATCCCTTGAGTCTTAGGTGCATTGTCGCCATCTTCTATTATCCTGAACCCTGTTCTTTTATTGTCATTTCTCTCACTAAGATCTTCTCATTTTCTTTTACTCCTAGTAATCCCTTGAGTCTTAGGTGCATTGTCGCCATCTTCTATTATCCTGAACCCTGTTCTTTTATTGTCATTCTTCTCACTAAAGTTTTTCTCATTTTCTTTTACTCCTAGTAATCCCTTGAGTCTTAGGTGCATTGTCGCCATCTTCTATTATCCTGAACCCTGTTCTTTTATTGTCATTTCTTCTCACTAAAGTTTTCTCATTTTCTTTTACTCTATTAATCATAGAGTCATAGGTGCATTGTCGCCATCTTCTATTATCTGAACCCTGTTCTTTTATTGTCATTTCTCCTCACTAAAGTCTTCTCATTTTCTTTTACTCTAGTAATCCCTTGAGTCTTAGGTGCATTGTCGCCATCTTCTATTATCCTGAACCCTGTTCTTTTATTGTCATTTCTCCTCACTAAAGTCTTCTCATTTTCTTTTACTCTAATGTCCTTAGTCTTAGTGGCATTGTCGCCATCTTCTGTTATCCTGAACCTGTTCTTTTATTGTCATTTCTCCTCACTAAGTTTTCTCCATTTTCTTTTTACTCTAGTAATCCCTTGAGTCTTAGGTACATTGTCGCCATCTTCTGTTATCCTGAACCCTGTTCTTTTATTGTCATTTCTCCTCACTAATGCCTTCTCATTTTCTTTTACTCCTAGTAATCCCTTGAGTCTTAGTGGCATTATCGCCATCTTCTATTGTCTAGAACCTGTTTCTTTTATTGTCATTCCTCTCACTAATGCCTTCTCATTTTCTTTTACTCCTAGTAATCCCTTGAGTCTTAGGTGCATTGTCGCCATCTTCTATTATCCTGAACCCTGTTCTTTTATTGTCATTTCTTCTCACTAAAGTTTTCTCATTTTCTTTTACTCCTAGTAATCCCTTGAGTCTTAGGTGCAATGTCGCCATCTTCTATTATCCTGAACCCTGTTCTTTTATTGTCATTTCTTCTAACTAAAGTTTTCTCATTTTCTTTTACTCCTAGTAATCCCTTGAGTCTTAGGTGCATTGTCGCCATCTTCTGTTATCTGAACCCTGTTCTTTTATTGTCATTTCTCCTCACTAATGCCTTCTCATTTTCTTTTACTCCTAGTAATCCCTTGAGTCTTAGGTGCATTGTCGCCATCTTCTATTATCCTGAACCCTGTTCTTGTTGTCTTTTCTTCTCACTAAAGTTTTCTCATTTTCTTTTACTCCTAGTAATCCCTTGAAGTCTTAGTGGCATTGTCGCCATCTTCTATTATCCTGAACCCTGTTCTTTTATTGTCATTCTCCTCACTAATGCCTTCTCATTTCTTTTACTCCTAGTAATCCCTTGAGTCTTAGGTGCATTGTCGCCATCTTCTATTATCCTGAACCTGTTCTTTTATTGTCATTTCTTCTCACTAAAGTTTTTCTCATTTTCTTTTACTCCTAGTAATCCCTTGAGTCTTAGGTGCATTGTCGCCATCTTCTTCAATATCCTGAACCCTGTTCTTTTATTGTCATTTCTTCTCACTAAAGTTTTCTCATTTTCTTTTACTCTATTAATCCCTTGATCTTAAATTTTGTGTCGCCATCTTCTATTATCCTGAACCCCTGTTCTTTTATTGTCATTTCTCTCACTAAAGTCTTCTCATTTTCTTTGTCTAATAATCCCTTGAGTCTTAGGTGCATTGTCGCCATCTTCTATTATCCTGAACCCTGTTCTTTTATTGTCATTCTTCTCACTAAAGTTTTTCTCATTTTCTTTTACTCCTAGTAATCCCTTGAGTCTTAGGTGCATTGTCGCCATCTTCTATTATCCTGAACCCTGTTCTTTTATTGTCATTTCTCCTCACTAATGCCTTCTCATTTTTCTTTACTCCTAGTAATCCCTTGAGTCTTAGTGGCATTGTCGCCATCTTCTATTATCCTGAAACCTGTTCTTTTATTGTCATTTCTTCTCACTAAAGTTTTCTCATTTTCTTTTACTCCTAGTAATCCCTTGAGTCTTAGGTGCATTGTCGCCATCTTCTATTATCCTGAACGCTGTTCTTTTATTGTCATTCTCCTCACTAATGCCTTCTGTTTCTTTTACTCTAGTATCCTTGAGTCTTAGGTGCATTGTCGCCATCTTCTATTATCCTGAACCCTGTTCTTTTATTGTCATTTCTTCTCACTAAAGTTTTCTCATTTCTTTTACTCTAGTAATCCCTTGAGTTTAGGTGCATTGTCGCCATCTTCTATTATCCTGAACCCTGTTCTTTTATTGTCATTTCTCCTCACTAATGCCTTCTCTTTCTTTTACTCCTAGTAATCCCTTGAGTCTTAGGTGCATTGTCATATCTTCTATTATCCTGAACACTATTTCTTTTATTGTCATTTCTCTCACTAATGCCTTCTCATTTTCTTTTACTCTAGTAATCCCTTGAGTCTTAGGTGCATTGTCGCCATCTTCTATTATCCTGAACCCTGTTCTTTTATTGTCATTTCTCCTCACTAAAGTCTTCTCATTTTCTTTTACTCCTAGTAATCCCTTGAGTCTTAGGTGCATTGTCGCCATCTTCTATTATCCTGAACCCTGTTCTTTTATTGTCATTTCTCCTCACTAATGCCTTCTCATTTTCTTTTACTCTAGTAATCCCTTGAGTCTTAGGTGCATTGTCGCCATCTTCTATTATCCTGAACCTGTTCTTTTATTGTCATTCTCACTCACTAATGCCTTCTCATTTTCTTTTACTCTAGTAATCCCTTGAGTCTTAGGTGCATTGTCGCCATCTTTATTATCCTGAACCCTGTTCTTTTATTGTCATTTCTCCTCACTAAAGTCTTCTCATTTTCTTTTACTCCTAGTAATCCCTTGAGTCTTAGGTGCATTGTCGCCATCTTCTATTATCCTAAGAACCCTGTTCTTTTATTGTCATTCTCCTCACTAATGCCTTCTCATTTTCTTTTACTCCTAGTAATCCCTTGAGTCTTAGGTGCATTGTCGCCATCTTCTATTATCCTGAACCCTGTTCTTTTATTGTCATTTCTCCTCACTAATGCCTTCTCATTTTCTTTTACTCCTAGTAATCCCTTGAGTCTTAGGTGCATTGTCGCCATCTTCTAGTATCCTGAACCCTGTTCTTTTATTGTCATTTCTCTCTCACTAGAAGTCTTCTCATTTTTCTTTTTTACTCCTAGTAATCCCTTGAGTCTTAGGTGCATTGTCGCCATCTTCTGTTATCCTGAACCCTGTTCTTTTATTGTCCTTTCTCCTCACTAATGCCTTCTCATTTTCTTTACTCCTAGTAATCCCTTGAGTCTTAGTGGCATTGTCGCCATCATCTTCTGTATCCTGAACCCTGTTCTTTTATTGTCATTTCTCCTCACTAATGCCTTCTCATTTCTTTACTCCTAGTAATCCTTGAGTCTTGTTAGCATTATCGCCATCTTCTATTATCTGAACCTGTTCTTTGTTATCATTTCTCTCACTAATGCCTTCTCATTTTCTTTTACTCCTAGTAATCCCTTGAGTCTTAGGTGCATTATCGCCATCTTCTATTATCCTGAACCCTGTTCTTTTATTGTCATTTTCTCCTGCTACTGCCTTCTCATTTTCTTTTACTCCTAGTAATCCCTTGAGTCTTAGGTGCATTGTCGCCATCTTCTGTATCTGAACCCTGTTCTTTTATTGTCATTTCTCCTCACTAAAGTCTTCTCATTTTCTTTTACTCCTAGTAATCCCTTGAGTCTTAGGTGCATTGTCGCCATCTTCTATTATCCTGAACCTGTTCTTTTATTGTCATTTCTCCTCACTAAAGTCTTCTCATTTTCTTTTACTCCTAGTAATCCCTTGAGTCTTAGGTGCATTGTCGCCATCTTCTGTTATCTGAACCCTGTTCTTTTATTGTCATTTCTCCTAACTAATGCCTTCTCATTTTCTTTTACTCCTAGCCAATCCCTTGAGTCTTAGTTGCATTGTCGCCATCTTCTATTATCCCTGAACCTGTTTCTTTTATTGTCATTTCTCCTCACTAAAGTCTTCTCATTTTTCTTTTACTCCTAGTAATCCCTTGAGTCTTAGGTGCATTGTCGCCATCTTCTATTATCCTGGCCCTGTTCTTTTATTGTCATTTCTCCTCACTAATGCCTTCTCATTTTCTTTTACTCTAGTAATCCTTAGGAGTCTTAGGTGCATTGTCGCCATCTTCTATTATCTTGAACCTGTTCTTTATTGTCATTTCTCCTCTTCTAATGCCTTCTCATTTTCTTTTACTCCTAGTAATCCCTTGAGTCTTGGGTGCATTGTCGCCATCTTCTATTATCCTGAACCCTGTTCTTTTATTGTCATTTCTCCTCACTAATGCCTTCTCATTTTCTTTTACTCTACTTAATCCCTTGATCCTTAGATTGCATTGCTTCCGCCATCTTCTGTTATCCTGAACCCTGTTCTTTTATTGTCATTTCTCCTCACTAATGCCTTCTCATTTTCTTTTACTCCTAGTAATCTCTTGAGTCTTAGGTGCATTGTCGCCATCTTCTCTATTATCCTGAACCCTGTTCTTTTATTGTCATTTCTCCTCACTAAAGTCTTCTCATTTTCTTTTACTCCTAGTAATCCCTTGAGTCTTAGGTGCATTGTCGCCATCTTCTATTATCCTGAACCCTGTTCTTTTATTGTCATTTCTCCTCACTAATGCCTTCTCATTTTTCTTTTACTCCTAGTAATCCCTTGAGTCTTAGGTGCATTGTCGCCATCTTCTATTATCCTGAACCCTGTTCTTTTATTGTCATTTCTCCTCACTAATGCCTTCTCATTTTCTTTTACTCCTAGTAATCCCTTGAGTCTTAGTGGCATTGTCGCCATCTTTCTATTATCCTGAACCCTGTTCTTTTATTGTCATTTCTCCTCACTAATGCCTTCTCATTTTCTTTTACTCCTAGTAATCCCTTGAGTCTTAGGTGCATTGTCGCCATCTTCTATTATCCTGAACCCTGTTCTTTTATTGTCATTTCTCCTCACTAATGCCTTCTCATTTTCTTTTACTCCTAGTAACCCTTGAGTCTTAGTGGCATTATCGCCATCTTCTATTATCCTTGAACCCTGTTCTTTTATTGTCATTTCTCCTCACTAATGCCTTCTCATTTTCTTTACTCCTAGTAATCCCTTGAGTCTTAGGTGCATTGTCGCCATCTTCTATTATCCTGAACCCTGTTCTTTTATTGTCATTTCTCCTCACTAAAGTCTTCTCATTTTCTTTTACTCCTAGTAATCCCTTGAGTCTTAGGTGCATTGTCGCCATCTTCTATTATCCTGAACCCTGTTCTTTTATTGTCATTTCTCCTCACTAATGCCTTCTCATTTTCTTTTACTCCTAGTAATCCCTTGAGTCTTAGGTGCATTGTCGCCATCTTCTATTATCCTGAACCCTGTTCTTTTATTGTCATTTCTCCTCACTAATGCCTTCTCATTTTCTTTTACTCCAATAGTAATCCCTTGAGTCTTAGTGGCATTGTCGCCATCTTCTATTATCCTGAACCCTGTTCTTTTATTGTCATTTCTCCTCACTAATGCCTTCTCATTTTCTTTTACTCCTAGTAATCCCTTGAGTCTTAGGTGCATTGTCGCCATCTTCTATTATCCTGAACCCTGTTCTTTTATTGTCATTTCTCCTCACTAATGCCTTCTCATTTTCTTTACTCCTAGTAATCCCTGAGTCCTAGTGGCATTATCGCCATCTTCTATTATCCTGAACCCTGTTCTTTATTGTCATTTCTCCTCACTAATGCCTTCTCATTTTCTTTTACTCCTAGTAATCCCTTGAGTCTTAGGTGCATTGTCGCTATCTTCTATTATCCTGAACCCTGTTCTTTTATTGTCATTTCTCCTCACTAAATGCCTTCTCATTTCTTTACTCCTAGTAATCCCTTGAGTCTTAGTGGCATTATCGCCATCTTCTATTATCCTGAACCCTGTTCTTTTTATTGTCATTTCTCCTCACTAATGCCTTCATTTTCTTTTACCTTAGTAATCCCTTTGAGTCTTAGGTGCATTGTCGCCATCTTCTATTATCCTGAACCCTGTTCTTTTATTGTCATTTCTCCTCACTAATGCCTTCTCATTTTCTTTTACTCCTAGTAATCTCTTGAGTCTTAGTGGCATTGTCGCCATCTTCTATTATCCTGAACCCTGTTCTTTTATTGTCATTTCTCCTCACTAATGCCTTCTCATTTTCTTTTACTCCTAGTAATCCCTTGAGTCTTAGGTGCATTGTTTCATCTTCTATTATCCTGAACCCTGTTCTTTTATTGTCATTTCTCCTCACTAAAATCTTCTCATTTTCTTTACTCCTAGTAATCCCTTGAGTCTTAGGTGCATTGTCGCCATCTTCTATTATCCTGAACCCTGTTCTTTTATTGTCATTTCTCCTCACTAATGCCTTCTCATTTTCTTTTACTCCTAGTAATCCCTTGAGTCTTAGGCATTGTCGCCATCTTCTATTATCCTGAACCCTGTTCTTTTATTGTCATTTCTCCTCACTAATGCCTTCTCATTTTCTTTTACTCCTAGTAATCCCTTTGAATCTTAGGTGCATTAAGATATGCCATCTTCTATTATCCTGAACCCTGTTTTTATTGTCATTTCTCCTCACTAAAGTCTTCTCATTTTCTTTTACTCCTAGTAACCTCTTTGAGTCTTAGGTGCATTGTCGCCATCTTCTATTATCCTGAACCCTGTTTCGCTGTCATTTCTCCTCACTAATGCCTTCTCATTTTCTTTACTCCTAGTAATCCCTTGAGTCTTAGGTGCATTGTCGCCATCTTCTATTATCCTGAACCCTGTTCTTTTATTGTCATTTCTTCTCACTAAAGTTTTCTCATTTTCTTTTACTCCTAGTAATCCCTTGAGTCTTAGGTGCATTGTCGCCATCTTCTATTATCCTGAACCCTGTTCTTTTATTGTCATTTCTCCTCACTAAAGTCTTCTCATTTTCTTTTACTCCTAGTAATCCCTTGAGTCTTAGGCATTGTCGCCATCTTCTATTATCCTGAACCCTGTTCTTTTATTGTCATTTCTCCTCACTAATGCCTTCTCATTTTCTTTTACTCCTAGTAATCCCTTGAGTCTTAGTGGCATTATCGCCATCTTCTATTATCCTGAACCCTGTTCTTTTATTGTCATTTCTTCTCACTAAAGTTTTCCATTTTCTTTTTTACTCCTAGTAATCCCTTGAGTCTTAGGTGCATTGTCGCCATCTTCTGTTATCCTGAACCCTGTTCTTTTATTGTCATTTCTCCTCACTAATGCCTTCTCATTTTTCTTTACTCCTAGTAATCCCTTGAGTCTTAGGTGCATTGTCGCCATCTTCTATTATCCTGAACCCTGTTCTTTTATTGTCATTTCTCCTCACTAATGCCTTCTCATTTTCTTTTACTCCTAGTAATCCCTTGAGTCTTAGGCATTGTCGCCATCTTCTATTATCCTGAACCCTGTTCTTTTATTGTCATTTCTTCTCACTAAAGTTTTCTCATTTTCTTTTACTCCTAGTAATCCCTTGAGTCTTAGGTGCATTATCGCCATCTTCTGTTATCCTGAACCCTGTTCTTTTATTGTCATTTCTTCTCACTAAAGTTTTCTCATTTTCTTTTACTCCTAGTGTAACCTCTTTTGGATTTTAGGTGCATTGTCGCCATCTTCTGTTATCCTGAACCCTGTTCTTTTATTGTCATTTCTCCTCACTAATGCCTTCTCATTTTCTTTACCCTAGTAATCCCTTGAGTCTTAGTGGCATTATCGCCATCTTCTATTATCCTGAACCCTGTTCTTTTATTGTCATTTCTTCTCACTAAAGTTTTCTCATTTTCTTTTACTCCTAGTAATCCCTTGAGTCTTAGGTGCATTGTCGCCATCTTCTGTTATCCTGAACCCTGTTCTTTTTATTGTCATTTCTCCTCACTAATGCCTTCTCATTTTCTTTTACTCCTAGTAATCCCTTGAGTCTTAGGTGCATTGTCGCCATCTTCATTATCCTGAACCCCTGTTCTTTTATTGTCATTTCTCCTCACTAATGCCTTTCATTTTCTTTACTCCTAGTAATCCCTTGAGTCTTAGGTGCATTGTCGCCATCTTCTATTATCCTGAACCCTGTTCTTTTATTGTCATTTCTCCTCACTAATGCCTTCTCATTTTCTTTTTACTCCCAGTAATCCCTTGAGTCTTAGGTGCATTGTCGCCATCTTCTATTATCCTGAACCCTGTTCTTTTATTGTCATTTCTCCTCACTAATGCCTTCTCATTTTCTTTACTCCTAGCAATCCCTTGAGTCTTAGGTGCATTGTCGCTATCTTCTATTATCCTGAACCCTGTTCCTTTTATTGTCATTTCTCCTCACTAATGCCTTCTCATTTTCTTTTACTCCTAGTAATCCCTTGAGTCTTAGGCAGGTGCATTGTCGCCATCTTCTATTATCCTGAACCCTGTTCTTTTATTGTCATTTCTTCTCACTAATGCCTTCTCATTTTCTTTTACTCCTAGTAACTCCCGAGTCTTAGGTGCATTGTCGCCATCTTCTATTATCCTGAACCCTGTTCTTTTATTGTCATTTCTCCCTCACTAATGCCTTCTCATTTTCTTTTACCCTAGTAATCCCTTGAGTCTTGTGCATTGTCGCCATCTTCTATTATCCTGAACCCTGTTCTTTATTGTCATTTCTCCTCACTAATGCCTTCTCATTTCTTTTACTCCTAGTAATCCCTTGAGTCTTAGGTGCATTGTCGCCATCTTCTATTATCCTGAACCCTGTTCTTTTATTGTCATTTCTCCTCACTAATGCCTTCTCATTTTCTTTTACTCCTCAGTAATCCCTTGAGTCTTAGGTGCATTGTCGCCATCTTCTATTATCCTGAACCCTGTTCTTTTATTGTCATTTCTCCTCACTAATGCCTTCTCATTTTCTTTACTCCTAGTAATCCCTTGAGTCTTAGGTGCATTGTCGCCATCTTCTATTATCCTGAACCCTGTTCTTTTATTGTCATTTCTTCTCACTAAAGTTTTCTCATTTCCTTTTTACTCCTAGTAATCCCTTGAGTCTTAGGTGCATTGTCGCCATCTTTCTATTATCCTGAACCCTGTTCTTTTATTGTCATTTCTTCTCACTAAAGTTTTCTCATTTTCTTAATTCCTAGTAATCCCTTGAGTCTTAGGTGCATTGTCGCCATCTTCTATTATCCTGAACCCTGTTCTTTTATTGTCATTTCTCCTCACCAAAGTCTTCTCATTTTCTTTTACTCCCTAGTAATCCCTTGAGTCTTAGGTGCATTGTCGCCATCTTCTATTATCCTGAACCCTGTTCTTTTATTGTCATTTCTCCTCACTAATGCCTTCTCATTTTCTTTTATTCTGTAATCCTTGAGTCTTAGTGGCATTATCGCTATCTTCTATTATCCTGAACCCTGTTCTTTTATTGTCATTTCTTCTCACTAAAGTTTTCTCATTTTCTTTACTCCTAGTAATCCCTTGAGTCTTAGGTGCATTGTCGTCATCTTCTGTTATCCTGAACCCTGTTCTTTTATTGTCATTTCTCCTCACTAATGCCTTCTCATTTTCTTTACTCCTAGTAATCCCTGAGTCTTAGGCGCATTGTCGCCATCTTCTATTATCCTGAACCCTGTTCTTTTATTGTCATTTCTCCTCACTAATGCCTTCTCATTTTCTTTTACTCCTAGCAATCCCTTGAGTCTTAGGTGCATTGTCGCCATCTTCTATTATCCTGAACCCTGCTCTTTTATTGTCATTTCTTCTCACTAAAGTTTTCATTTTCTTTTACCTTAGTAATCCCTTGAGTCTTAGGTGCATTATCGCCATCTTCTGTTATCCTGAACCCTGTTCTTTTATTGTCATTTCTTCACCAAAGCTTTCATTTTCTTTTACTCCTAGTAATCCCTTGAGTCTTAGGTGCATTGTCGCCATCTTCTGTTATCCTGAACCCTGTTCTTTTATTGTCATTTCTCCTCACTAATGCCTTCATTTTCTTTTACTCCAGTAATCCCTTGAGTCTTAGTGGCATTATCGCCATCTTCTATTATCCTGAACCCTGTTCTTTTATTGTCATTTCTTCTCACTAAAGTTTTCTCATTTTCTTTTACTCCTAGTAATCCCTTGAGTCTTAGGTGCATTGTCGCCATCTTCTGTTATCCTGAACCCTGTTTTATTGTCATTTCTCCTCACTAATGCCTTCTCATTTTCTTTTCTTTTACTCCTAGTAATCCCTTGAGTCTTAGGTGCATTGTCGCCATCTTCTATTATCCTGAACCCTGTTCTTTTATTGTCATTTCTCCTCACTAATGCCTTCTCATTTTCTTTTACTCCTAGTAATCCCCTTGAGTCTTAGGTGCATTGTCGCCATCTTCTATTATCCTGAACCTGTTCTTTTATTGTCATTTCTCCTCACTAATGCCTTCTCATTTTCTTTTACTCCCTAGTAATCCCTTGAGTCTTAGGTACTTGTCGCCATCTTCTATTATCCTGAACCCTGTTCTTTTATTGTCATTTCTCCTCACTAATGCCTTCTCATTTTCTTTTACTCCTAGTAATCCCTTGAGTCTTAGGTGCATTGTCGCCATCTTCTATTATCCTGAACCCTGTTCTTTTATTGTCATTTCTCCCCTCACTAATGCCTTCTCATTTTCTTTTACTCCTAGTAATCCCTTGAGTCTTAGGTGCATTGTCGCCATCTTCTATTATCCTGAACCCTGTTCTTTTATTGTCATTTCTCCTCACTAATGCCTTCTCATTTTCTTTTTACTCCTAGTAATCCCCCTTGAGTCTTAGGTGCATTGTCGCCATCTTCTATTATCCTGAACCCTGTTCTTTTATTGTCATTTCTCCTCACTAATGCCTTCTCATTTTCTTTTACTCCTAGTAATCCCTTGAGTCTTAGGTGCATTGTCGCCATCTTCTATTATCCTGAACCCTGTTCTTTTATTGTCATTTCTCCTCACTAATTCCTTCTCATTTTCTTTTACCCTAGTAATCCCTTGAGTCTTAGGTGCATTGTCGCCATCTTCTATTATCCTGAACCCTGTTCTTTATTGTCATTTCTCCTCACTAATGCCTTCTCATTTTCTTTTACTCCTAGTAATCCCCTTGAGTCTTAGGTGCATTGTCGCCATCTTCTATTATCCTGAACCCTGTTCTTTTATTGTCATTTCTCCTCACTAATGCCTTCTCATTTTCTTTTACTCCTAGTAATCCCCTGAGTCTTAGTGGCATTGTCGCCATCTTCTATTATCCTGAACCCTGTTCTTTTATTGTCATTTCTCCTCACTAATGCCTTCTCATTTTCTTTTACTCCTAGTAATCCCTTGAGTCTTAGGTGCATTGTCGCCATCTTCTATTATCCTGAACCCTGTTCTTTTATTGTCATTTCTCCTCACTAATGCCTTCTCATTTTCTTTTACTCCTAGTAATCCCTTGAGTCTTAGTGGCATTGTCGCCATCTTCTATTATCCTGAACCCTGTTCTTTTATTGTCATTTCTCCTCACTAATGCCTTCTCATTTTCTTTTACTCCTAGTAATCCCTTGAGTCTTAGGTGCATTGTCGCCATCTTCTATTATCCTGAACCCTGTTCTTTTATTGTCATTTCTTCTCACTAAAGTTTTCTCATTTTCTTTACTCCTAGTAATCCCTTGAGTCTTAGGTGCATTATCGCTATCTTCTGTTATCCTGAACCCTGTTCTTTTATTGTCATTTCTCCTCACTAATGCCTTCTCATTTTCTTTTACTCCTAGTAATCCCTTGAGTCTTAGGTGCATTGTCGCCATCTTCTATTATCCTGAACCCTGTTCTTTTATTGTCATTTCTCCTCACTAATGCCTTCTCATTTTCTTTTACTCCTAGTAATCCCTTGAGTCTTAGGTGCATTGTCGCCATCTTCTATTATCCTGAACCCTGTTCTTTTATTGTCATTTCTCCTCACTAATGCCTTCTCATTTTCTTTTACTCCTAGTAATCCCTTGAGTCTTAGGTGCATTGTCGCCATCTTCTATTATCCTGAACCCTGTTCTTTTATTGTCATTTCTCCTCACTAATGCCTTCTCATTTTCTTTTACTCCTAGTAATCCCTTGAGTCTTAGGTGCATTGTCGCCATCTTCTATTATCCTGAACCCTGTTCTTTTATTGTCATTTCTTCTCACTAAAGTTTTCTCATTTTCTTTTACTCCTAGTAATCCCTTGAGTCTTAGGTGCATTGTCGCCATCTTCTATTATCCTGAACCCTGTTCTTTTATTGTCATTTCTTCTCACTAAAGTTTTCTCATTTTCTTTTACTCCTAGTAATCCCTTGAGTCTTAGGTGCATTATCGCCATCTTCTGTTATCCTGAACCCTGTTCTTTTATTGTCATTTCTCCTCACTAATGCCTTCTCATTTTTCTTTTTACTCCTAGTAATCCCTTGAGTCTTAGGTGCATTATCGCCATCTTCTATTATCCTGAACCCTGTACTTTTATTGTCATTTCTCTTCACTAAAGTTTTCTCATTTTCTACTCCTAGTAACCCTTGAGTCTTAGGTGCATTGTCGCCATCTTCTATTATCCTGAACCCTGTTCTTTTATTGTCATTTCTCCTCACTAATGCCTTCTCATTTTCTTTACTCCTAGTAATCCCTTGAGTCTTAGTGGCATTATCGCCATCTTCTGTTATCCTGAACCCTGTTCTTTTATTGTCATTTCTCCTCACTAATGCCTTCTCATTTTCTTTTACTCCTAGTGTAATCCCTTGAGTCTTAGGTGCATTATCGCCATCTTCTGTTATCCTGAACCCTGTTCTTTTATTGTCATTTCTCCTCACTAATGCCTTCTCATTTTCTTTTACTCCTAGTGTCCCTTGAGTCTTAGTGGCATTATCGCCATCTTCTGTTATCCTGAACCCTGTTCTTTTATTGTCATTTTCCCTCACTAATGCCTTCTCATTTTCTTTTACTCCTAGTAATCCCTTGAGTCTTTAGGTGCATTGTCGCCATCTTCTATTATCCTGAACCCTGTTCTTTTATTGTCATTTCTCCTCACTAATGCCTTCTCATTTTCTTTTACTCCTAGTAACCTCGAGTCTTAGGTGCATTGTCGCCATCTTCTATTATCCTGAACCCTGTTCTTTTATTGTCATTTCTCCTCACTAATGCCTTCTCATTTTCTTTTACTCTCATAATCCCTTGAGTCTTAGGTGCATTGTCGCCATCTTCTATTATCCTGAACCCTGTTCTTTTATTGTCATTTCTTCTCACTAAAGTTTTCTCATTTTCTTTTACTCCTAGTAATCCCTTGAGTCTTAGGTGCATTGTCGCCATCTTCTATTATCCTGAACCCTGTTCTTTTATTGTCATTTTCACTAAAGTTTTCTCATTTTCTTTTACTCCTAGTAATCCCTTGAGTCTTAGGTGCATTGTCGCCATCTTCTATTATCCTGAACCCTGTTCTTTTATTGTCATTTCTTCTCACTAAAGTTTTCTCATTTTCTTTTACTCCTAGTAATCCCTTGAGTCTTAGGCATTGTCGCCATCTTCTATTATCCTGAATCCTGTTCTTTTATTGTCATTTCTTCTCACCAAAGTTTTCTCATTTTCTTTACTCCTAGTAATCCCTTGAGTCTTAGGTGCATTGTTTCATCTTCTATTATCCTGAACCCTGTTCTTTTTATTGTCATTTCTTCTCACTAAAGTTTTCTCATTTTCTTTACTCCTAGTAATCCCTTGAGTCTTAGGTGCATTGTCGCCATCTTCTATTATCCTGAACCCTGTTCTTTTATTGTCATTTCTCCTCACTAATGCCTTCTCATTTTCTTTTACTCCTAGTAATCCCTTTTGAGTCTTAGGTGCATTTTGTCGCCATCTTCTATTATCCTGAACCCTGTTCTTTTATTGTCATTTCTCCTCACTAATGCCTTCTCATTTTCTTTTACTCCTAGTAATCCCTTGAGTCTTAGTGGCATTGTCGCCATCTTCTATTATCCTGAACCCTGTTCTTTATTGTCAGCTCTTCTCCTCACTAATGCCTTCTCATTTTCTTTTACTCCTAGTAATCCCTTGAGTCTTAGGTGCATTGTCGCCATCTTCTATTATCCTGAACCCTGTTCTTTTATTGTCATTTCTTCTCACTAAAGTTTTCTCATTTTCTTTTACTCCTAGTAATCCCTTGAGTCTTAGGTATTGTCGCCATCTTCTATTATCCTGAACCCTGTTCTTTTATTGTCATTTCTCCTCACTAAAGTCTTCATTTTCTTTACTCCTAGTAATCCCTTGAGTCTTAGGTGCATTGTCGCCATCTTCTATTATCCTGAACCCTGTCTTTTATTGTCATTTCTTCTCACTAAAGTTTCTCATTTTCTTTTACTCCAGTAACTCCTTGAGTCTTAGGTGCATTGTCGCCATCTTCTATTATCCCGAACCCTGTTCTTTTATTGTCATTTCTTCTCACTAAAGTTTTCTCATTTTCTTTTACTCCTAGTAATCCCTTGAGTCTTAGGTGCATTGTCGCCATCTTCTATTATCCTGAACCCTGTTCTTTTATTGTCATTTCTTCTCACTAAAGTTTTCTCATTTTCTTTTACTCCTAGTAATCCCTTGAGTCTTAGGTGCATTAATGCTATCTTCTTCATTATCCTGAACCCTGTTCTTTTATTGTCATTTCTCCTCACTAAAGTCTTCTCATTTTCTTTTACTCCTAGTAATCCCTTGAGTCTTAGGTGCATTGTCGCCATCTTCTATTATCCTGAACCCTGCTCATTGTCATTTCTCCTCACTAATGCCTTCTCATTTTCTTTTACTCCTAGTAATCCCTTGAGTCTTAGTGGCATTGTCGCTATCTTCTATTATCCTGAACCCTGTTCTTTTATTGTCATTTCTCCTCACTAAAGTTTTCTCATTTTCTTTTACTCCTAGTAATCCCTTGAGTCTTAGGTGCATTGTCGCCATCTTCTATTATCCTGAACCCTGTTCTTTTATTGTCATTTCTTCTCACTAAAGTTTTCTCATTTTCTTTTACTCCTAGTAATCCCTTGAGTCTTAGGTGCATTGTCGCTATCTTCTATTAACCTGAACCCTGTTCTTTTATTGTCATTTCTCCTCACTAAAGTCTTCTCATTTTCTTTTACTCCTAGTAACCTCCTGAGTCTTAGGTGCATTGTCGCCATCTTCTCATTATCCTGAACCCTGTTCTTTTATTGTCATTTCTCCTCACTAATGCCTTCTCATTTTCTTTTACTCCTAGTAATCCCTTGAGTCTTAGTGGCATTGTCGCCATCTTCTATTATCCTGAACCCTGTTCTTTTATTGTCATTTCTCCTCACTAATGCCTTCTCATTTTCTTTTACCCTAGTAATCCCTTGAGTCTTAGTGGCATTGTCGCCATCTTCTATTATCCTGAACCCTGTTCTTTTATTGTCATTTCTCCTCACTAATGCCTTCTCATTTTCTTTTACTCCTAGTAATCCCTTGAGTCTTAGGTGCATTGTCGCCATCTTCTATTATCCTGAACCCTGTTCTTTATTGTCATTTCTCCTCACTAATGCCTTCTCATTTTCTTTTTACTCCTAGTAATCCCTTGAGTCTTAGGTGCATTGTCGCCATCTTCTATTATCCTGAACCCTGTTCTTTTATTGTCATTTCTTCTCACTAAAGTTTTCTCATTTTCTACTCCTAGTAACCTCTTGAGTCTTAGGTGCATTGTCGCCATCTTCTATTATCCTGAACCCTGTTCTTTTATTGTCATTTCTCCTCACTAAAGTCTTCTCATTTTCTTTTTACCCTAGTAATCCCTTGAGTCTTAGGTGCATTGTCGCCATCTTCTATTATCCTGAACCCTGTTCTTTTATTGTCATTTCTCCTCACTAATGCCTTCTATATTTTACTCCCAGTAACCTGAGTCTTGTGTGCATTGTCGCCATCTTCTATTATCCTGAACCCTGTTCTTTTTATTGTCATTTCTTCTCACTAAAGTTTTCTCATTTTCTTTACTCCTAGTAATCCCTTGAGTCTTAGGTGCATTGTCGCCATCTTCTATTATCCTGAACCCTGTTCTTTTATTGTCATTTCTCCTCACTACAATGCCTTCTCATTTTCTTTTACTCCTAGTAATCCCTTGAGTCTTAGTGGCATTATCGCCATCTTCTATTATCCTGAACCCTGTTCTTTTATTGTCATTTCTCCTCACTAATGCCTTCTCATTTTCTTTTACCCTAGTAATCCCTTGAGTCTTAGTGGCATTATCGCCATCTTCTATTATCCTGAACCCTGTTCTTTTATTGTCATTTCTCCTCACTAATGCCTTCTCATTTTCTTTTACTCCTAGTAATCCCTTGAGTCTTAGTGGTATTGTCGCCATCTTCTATTATCCTGAACCTGTCTTTATTGTCATTTCTCCTCACTAAAGTCTTCTCATTTTCTTTTACTCCTAGTAATCCCTTGAGTCTTAGTGGTATTGTCGCCATCTTCTATTATCCTAAACCCTGTTCTTTATTGTCATTTCTCCTCACTAATGCCTTCTCATTTTCTTTTTACTCCTGTGTAATCCCCTGAGTCTTAGGTGCATTGTCGCCATCTTCTATTATCCTGAACCCTGTTCTTTTATTGTCATTTCTCCTCACTAAAGTCTTCTCATTTTCTTTTACTCCTAGTAATCCCTTGAGTCCTAGTGGCATTGTCGCCATCTTCTATTATCCTGAACCTGTTCTTTTATTGTCATTTCTCCTCACTAATGCCTTCTCATTTTCTTTTACTCCTAGTAATCCCTTGAGTCTTAGGCATTGTCGCCATCTTCTGTTATCCTGAACCCTGTTCTTTTATTGTCATTTGTCCTCACTAATGCCTTCTCATTTTCTTTTACCCTAGTAACTCTCGAGTCTTAGGTGCATTGTCGCCATCTTCTATTATCCTGAACCCCGTTCTTTTATTGTCATTTCTCCTCACTAATGCCTTCTCATTTTCTTTTACTCCCAGTAATCCCTTGAGTCTTAGTGGCATTGTCGCTATCTTCTATTATCCTGAACCCTGTTCTTTTATTGTCATTTCTCCTCACTAAAGTCTTCTCATTTTCTTTTACCCTAGTAATCCCTTGAGTCTTAGTGGCATTGTCGCCATCTTCTATTATCCTGAACCCTGTTCTTTTATTGTCATTTCTCCTCACTAATGCCTTCTCATTTTCTTTTACTCCTAGTAATCCCTTGAGTCTTAGTGGCATTGTCGCCATCTTCTATTATCCTGAACCCTGTTCTTTTATTGTCATTTCTTCTCACTAAAGTTTTCTCATTTTCTTTTACTCCTAGTAATCCCTTGAGTCTTAGGTGCATTGTCGCTATCTTCTGTTATCCTGAACCCTGTTCTTTTATTGTCATTTCTTCTCACTAAAGTTTTCTCATTTTCTTTTACTCCTAGTAATCCCTTGAGTCTTAGGCATTGTCGCCATCTCGTTATCCTGAACCCTGTTCTTTTTATTGTCATTTCTTCTCACTACAAAGTTTTCTCATTTTCTTTACTCCAGTAATCCCTTGAGTCTTAGGTGCATTGTCGCCATTTTCTGTTATCCTGAACCCTGTTCTTTTATTGTCATTTCTTCTCACTAAAGTTTTCTCATTTTCTGAATTCAGTAATCCTCTGAGTCTTAGGTGCATTGTCGCCATCTTCTGTTATCCTGAACCCTGCTCTTTTATTGTCATTTCTCCTCACTAATGCCTTCTCATTTTCTTTTACTCCTAGTAATCCCTTGAGTCTTAGTGGCATTGTCGCCATCTTCTATTATCCTGAACCCTGTTCTTTTATTGTCATTTCTCCTCACTAATGCCTTCTCATTTTCTTTTACTCCTAGTAATCCTCTGAGTCTTAGGTGCATTGTCGCCATCTTCTATTATCCTGAACCCTGTTCCTTTATTGTCATTTCTCCTCTCACTAATGCCTTCTCATTTTCTTTTTACCCTAGTAATCCTTTGAGTCTTAGGCATTGTTGCCATCTTCATTATCCTGAACCCTGTTCTTTTATTGTCATTTCTTCTCACTAAAGTTTTCTCATTTTCTTTTACTCCTAGTAATCCCTTGAGTCTTAGGTGCATTGTCGCCATCTTCTATTATCCTGGAACCTGTTCTTTTATTGTCATTTTCCCTCACTAAAGTCTTCTCATTTTCTTTTACTCCTAGTAATCCCTGGAGTCTTAGGTGCATTGTCGCCATCTTCTATTATCCTGAACCCTGTTCTTTTATTGTCATTTCTCCTCACTAATGCCTTCTCATTTTCTTTTACTCCTAGTAATCCCTTGAGTCTTAGGTGCATTGTCGCCATCTTCTATTATCCTGAACCCTGTTCTTTATTGTCATTTCTTCTCACTAAAGGTTTTCTCATTTTCTTTTACTCCCAGTAATCCCTTGAGTCTAGTGCATTGTCGCCATCTTCTATTATCCTGAACCCTGTTTCTCTTATTGTCATTTTCCTCACTAAATGCCTTCTCATTTTCTTTTACTCCTAGTAATCCCTTGAGTCTTAGTGGCATTATCGCCATCTTCTATTATCCCGAACCCTGTTCTTTTATTGTCATTTCTCCTCACTAATGCCTTCTCATTTCTTTTTACTCCTAAAAATCCCTTGAGTCTTAGTGGCATTATCGCCATCTTCTATTATCCTGAACCCTGTTCTTTTATTGTCATTTCTCCTCACTAATGCCTTCTCATTTTCTTTTACTCCCTAGTAATCCCTTGAGTCTTAGTGGCATTGTCGCCATCTTCTATTATCCTGAACCCTGTTTTATTGTCATTTCTCCTCACTAAAGTCTTCTCATTTTCTTTTACTCCTAGTAATCCCTTGAGTCTTAGTGGCATTGTCGCCATCTTCTATTATCCTGAACCCTGTTCTTTTATTGTCATTTTCCTCACTAATGCCTTCTCATTTTCTTTTACTCCTAGTAATCCCTTGAGTCTTAGTGGCATTGTCGCCATCTTCATTATCCCTGAACCCTGTTCTTTTATTGTCATTCTCCTCACTAAAGTCTTCTCATTTTCTTTTTACTCCTAGTAATCCCTTGAGTCTTAGGGAGTATTGTCGCCATCTTCTATTATCCTGAACCCTGTTCTTTTTATTGTCATTTCTCCTCACTAATGCCTTCTCATTTTCTTTTACTCCTAGTAATCGCTTGAGTCTTAGGTGCATTGTCGCCATCTTCTGTTATCCTGAACCCTGTTCTTTTATTGTCATTTCTCCTCACTAATGCCTTCTCATTTTCTTTTACTCCTAGTAATCCCTTGAGTCTTAGGTGCATTGTCGCCATCTTCTATTATCCTGAACCTGTTTTATTGTCATTTTCCTCACTAATGCCTTCTCATTTTCTTTTACTCCTAGTAATCCCTTGAGTCTTAGTGGTATCGTCGCCATCTTCTATTATCCTGAACCCTGTTCTTTTATTGTCATTTCTCCTCACTAAAGTCTTGTCATTTTCTTTTACTCCTAGTAATCCCTTGAGTCTTAGTGGCATTGTCGCCATCTTCTATTATCCTGAACCCTGTTCTTTTATTGTCATTTCTCCTCACTAATGCCTTCTCTACTTTTACTCCTAGTAATCCCTTGAGTCTTAGTGGCATTGTCGCCATCTTCTATTATCCTGAACCCTGTTCTTTTATTGTCATTTCTTCTCACTAAAATTTTCTCATTTTCTTTTACTCCTAGTAACTCTCGAGTCTAGGTGCATTGTCGCCATCTTCTGTTATCCTGAACCCTGTTCTTTTATTGTCATTTCTTCTCACTAAGTTTATTTCTTTTACTCCTAGTAATCCCTTGAGTCTTAGGTGCATTGTCGCCATCTTCTGTTATCCTGAACCCTGTTCTTTTACGTCATTTCTTCTCACTAAAGTTTCTTCATTTTCTTTTACTCCTAGTAATCCCTTGAGTCTTAGGTGCATTGTCGCCATCTTCTGTTATCCTGAACCCTTGTTCTTTTATTGTCATTTCTTCTCACTAAAGTTTCTCATTTTCTTTTTACTCCTAGTAATCCCTTGAGTCTTAGGTGCATTGTCGCCATCTTCTGTTATCCTGAACCCTGTTCTTTTATTGTCATTTCTTCTCACTAAAGTTTTCTCATTTTCTTTTACTCCTAGTAATCCCTTGAGTCTAGCATTGTCGCCATCTTCTGTTATCCTGAACCCTGTTCTTTTATTGTCATTTCTTCTCACTAAAGTTTTCTCATTTTCTTTTACTCCTAGTAATCCCTTGAGTCTTAGGTGCATTGTCGCCATCTTCTGTTATCCTGAACCCTGTTCTTTTATTGTCATTTCTTCTCACTAAAGTTTTCTCATTTTCTTTTACTCCTAGTAATCCCTTGAGTCTTAGGTGCATTGTCGCCATCTTCTGTTATCCTGAACCCTGTTCTTTTATTGCTTATTTCTCCTCACTAAAGTCTTCTCATTTTCTTTTTACTCCTAGTAATCCCTTGAGTCTTAGTGGCATTGTCGCCATCTTCTATTATCCTGAACCCTGTTCTTTTATTGTCATTTCTCCTCACTAATGCCTTCTCATTTTCTTTTACTCCTAGTAATCCCTTGAGTCTTAGGGGTATTTACTGCCATCTTCTGTTATCCTGAACCCCGTTCTTTTATTGTCATTTCTCCTCACTAAAGTCTTCTCATTTTCTTTTTACTCCTAGTAATCGCTTGCGTTTTAGGGGCATTATCGCCATCTTCTATTATCCTGAACCCTGTTCTTTTATTGTCATTTCCTCCTCACTAAAGTCTTCTCATTTTCTTTTTACTCCTAGTAATCGCTTGCGTTTTAGGGGCATTATCGCCATCTTCTATTATCCTGAACCCTGTTCTTTTTATTGTCATTTCTCCTCACTAATGCCTTCTCATTTTCTTTTACTCCTAGTAATCCCTTGAGTCTTAGTGGCATTGTCGCCATCTTCTATTATCCTGAACCATGTTCTTTTATTGTCATTTCTCCTCACTAATGCCTTCTCATTTTCTTTTACTCCTAGTAATCCCTTGAGTCTTAGGGGCATTATCGCCATCTTCTGTTATCCTGAACCCTGTTCTTTTATTGTCATTTCTCCTCACTAATGCCTTCTCATTTTCTTTTACTCCTAGTAATCGCTTGCGTTTTAGGCATTATCGCCATCTTCTGTTATCCTGAACCTGTTCTTTTATTGTCATTTCTCCTCACTAATGCCTTCTCATTTTCTTTTACTCCTAGTAATCCCTTGAGTCTTAGGCATTATCGCCATCTTCTGTTATCCTGAACCCTGTTCTTTTATTGTCATTTCTCCTCACTAATGCCTTCTCATTTTCTTTTACTCCTAGTAATCCCTTGAGTCTTAGGGCATTATCGCTATCTTCTGTTATCCTGAACCCTGTTCTTTTATTGTCATTTCTCCTCACTAATGCCTTCTCATTTTCTTTTACTCCTATAATCGTCATGCTTTAGGGGCATTATCGCCATCTTCTGTTATCCTGAACCCTGTTCTTTTATTGTCATTTCTCCTCACTAATGCCTTCTCATTTTCTTTTACTCCTAGTAATCCCTTGAGTCTTAGGGGCATTATCGCCATCTTCTGTTATCCTGAACCCTGTTCTTTTATTGTCATTTCTCCTCACTAATGCCTTCTCATTTTCTTTTACTCCAGTAATCCCTTTGAGTCTTAGGGGCATTATCGCCATCTTCTGTTATCCTCTGAACCCCTGTTCTTTTATTGTCATTTCTCCTCACTAATGCCTTCTCATTTTCTTTTACTCCTAGTAATCCCTTGAGTCTTAGGTGCATTGTCGCCATCTTCTGTTATCCTGAACCCTGTTCTTTTATTGTCATTTCTCCTCACTAATGCCTTCTCATTTTCTTTTACTCCTAGTAATCGCTTGCGTTTTAGGGGCATTATCGCCATCTTCTGTTATCCTGAACCCTGTTCTTTTATTGTCATTTCTCCTCACTAATGCCTTCTCATTTTCTTTTACTCCTAGTGGTAATCGCTTGCGTTTTAGGGGCAATATCGCCATCTTCTGTTATCCTGAACCCTGTTCTTTTATTGTCATTTCTCCTCACTAATGCCTTCTCATTTTCTTTTACTCCTAGTAATCGCTTGCGTTTTAGCGGCATTATCGCCATCTTCTGTTATCCTGAACCCTGTTCTTTTATTGTCATTTCTCCCCTCACTAATGCCTTCTCATTTTCTTTTACTCCTAGTAATCCCTTGAGTCTTAGTGGCATTATCGCCATCTTCTGTTATCCTGAACCCTGTTCTTTTATTGTCATTTCTCCTCACTAAAGTCTTCTCATTTTCTTTTACTCCTAGTAATCCCTTGAGTCTTAGTGGCATTATCGCCATCTTCTGTTATCCTGAACCCTGTTCTTTTATTGTCATTTCTCCTCACTAATGCCTTCTCATTTTCTTTTACTCCTAGTAATCGCTTGCGTTTTAGTGGCATTATCGCCATCTTCTGTTATCCTGAACCCTGTTCTTTTATTGTCATTTCTCCTCACTAATGCCTTTCATTTTCTTTACTCCTAGTAATCCCTTGAGTTTAGTGGCATTATCGCCATCTTCTGTTATCCTGAACCCTGTTCTTTTATTGTCATTTCTCCTCACTAAAGTCTTCTCATTTTCTTTTACTCCTAGTAATCCCTTGAGTCTTAGTGGCATTATCGCCATCTTCTGTTATCCTGAACCCTGTTCTTTTATTGTCATTTCTCCTCACTAATGCCTTGTCATTTTCTTTTACTCCTAGTAATCGCTTGCGTTTTAGGGGCATTATCGCCATCTTCTGTTATCCTGAACCCTGTTCTTTTATTGTCATTTCTCCTCACTAACGCCTTCTCATTTTCTTTTACTCCTAGTAATCGCTTGCGTTTTAGGGGCATTATCGCCATCTTCTGTTATCCTGAACCCTGTTCTTTTATTGTCATTTCTCCTCACTAATGCCTTCCTCATTTTCTTTTACTCCTAGTAATCGCTTGCGTTTTAGGGGCATTATCGCCATCTTCTGTTATCCTGAACCCTGTTCTTTTATTGTCATTTCTCCTCACTAATGCCTTCCTCTTCATTTTCTTTTACTCCTAGTAATCGCTTGCGTTTTAGTGGCATTATCGCCATCTTCTGTTATCCTGAACCCTGTTCTTTTATTGTCATTTCTCCTCACTAATGCCTTCTCATTTTCTTTTACTCCTAGTAATCCCTTGAGTCTTAGTGGCATTATCGCCATCTTCTGTTATCCTGAACCCTGTTCTTTTATTGTCATTTCTCCTCACTAAAGTCTTCTCTCATTTTCTTTTACTCCTAGTAATCCCTTGAGTCTTAGTGGCATTATCGCCATCTTCTGTTATCCTGAACCCTGTTCTTTTATTGTCATTTTCTCCTCACTAATGCCTTCTCATTTTCTTTTTTACTCCTAGTAATCGCTTGCGTTTTAGTGGCATTATCGCCATCTTCTGTTATCCTGAACCCTGTTCTTTTATTGTCATTTCTCCTCACTAATGCCTTCTCATTTTCTTTTACTCCAGTAACTCTCGAGTCTAGTGGCATAGTACTATCGCCATCTTCTGTTATCCTGAACCTGTTCTTTTATTGTCATTTCTCCTCACTAAAGTCTTCTCATTTTCTTTTACTCCTAGTAATCCCTTGAGTCTTAGTGGCATTATCGCCATCTTCTGTTATCCTGAACCCTGTTCTTTTATTGTCATTTCTCCTCACTAATGCCTTCTCATTTTCTTTTACTCCTAGTAATCCCTTGAGTCTTAGTGGCATTATCGCCATCTTCTGTTATCCTGAACCCCGTTCTTTATTGTCATTTCTCCTCACTAAAGTCTTCTCATTTCTTTTACTCCTAGTAATCCCTTGAGTCTTAGTGGCATTGTCGCCATCTTCTATTATCCTGAACCCTGTTCTTTTATTGTCATTTCTCCTCACTAATGCCTTCTCATTTTCTTTTACCCTAGTAATCCCTTGAGTCTTAGTGGCATTATCGCCATCTTCTGTTATCCTGAACCCTGTTCTTTTATTGTCATTTCTCCTCACTAATGCCTTCTCATTTTCTTTGCTCTCAGTAATCGCTTGCGTTTTAGGGGCATTATCGCCATCTTCTGTTATCCTGAACCCTGTTCTCTTTATTGTCATTTCTCCTCACTAATGCCTTCTCATTTTCTTTTACTCCTAGTAATCCCTTGAGTCTTAGTGGCATTGTCGCCATCTTCTATTATCCTGAACCCTGTTCTTTTATTGTCATTTCTCCTCACTAATGCCTTCTCATTTTCTTTTACTCCTAGTAACTCTCGAGTCTTAGTGGCATTGTCGCCATCTTCTATTATCCTGAACCCTGTTCTTTTATTGTCATTTCTCCTCACTAATGCGTTCTCATTTTCTTTTACTCCTAGTAATCCCTTGAGTCTTAGTGGCATTATCGCCATCTTCTGTTATCCTGAACCCCGTTCTTTTATTGTCATTTCTCCTCACTAATGCCTTCTCATTTTCTTTTTACCCTAGTAATCGCTTGCGTTTTAGGGGCATTATCGTCATCTTCTGTTATCCTGAACCCTGTTCTTTTATTGTCATTTCTCCTTTACTAATGCCTTCTCATTTTCTTTTACTCCTAGTAATCCCTTGAGTCTTAGTGGCATTGTCGCCATCTTCTATTATCCTGAACCCTGTTCTTTTATTGTCATTTCTCCTCACTAATGCCTTCTCATTTTCTTTTACTCCTAGTAATCCCTTGAGTCTTAGTGGCATTGTCGCCATCTTCTATTATCCTGAACCCTGTTCTTTTATTGTCATTTCTCCTCACTAATGCCTTCTCATTTTCTTTTACTCCTAGTAATCCCTTGAATCTTAGTGGCATTGTCGCCATCTTCTATTATCCTGAACCCTGTTCTTTTATTGTCATTTCTCCTCACTAATGCCTTCTCATTTTCTTTTACTCCTAGTAATCCCTTGAGTCTTAGGGGCATTATCGCCATCTTCTGTTATCCTGAACCCTGTTCTTTTATTGTCATTTCTCCTCACTAAAGTCTTCTCATTTTCTTTTACCCTAGTAATCGCTTGCGTTTTAGGGCATTATCGTCATCTTCTGTTATCCTGAACCCTGTTCTTTTATTGTCATTTCTCCTCACTAAAGTCTTCTCATTTTCTTTTACTCCTAGTAATCCCTTGAATCTTAGTGGCATTGTCGCCATCTTCTATTATCCTGAACCCTGTTCTTTTATTGTCATTTCTCCTCACTAATGCCTTCTCATTTTCTTTTACTCCTAGTAATCCCTTGAGTCTTAGTGGCATTGTCGCCATCTTCTATTATCCTGAACCCTTATTCTTTTATTGTCATTTCTCCTCACTAATGCCTCTCTACTTTCTTTTACTCCTAGTAATCCCTTGAGTCTTAGGTGCATTGTCGCCATCTTCTCTATTATCCTGAACCCTGTTCTTTTAATTGTCATTTCTCCTCACTAATGCCTTCTCATTTTCTTTTACTCCTAGTAATCCCTTGAATCTTAGTGGCATTGTCGCCATCTTCTATTATCCTTGAACCCTGTTCTTTTATTGTCATTTCTCCTCACTAATGCCTTCTCATTTTCTTTTACTCCTAGTAATCCCTTGAGTCTTAGGTGCATTGTCGCCATCTTCTATTATCCTGAACCCTGTTCTTTTATTGTCATTTCTTCTCACTAAAGTTTTCTCATTTTCTTTTACTCCTAGTAATCCCTTGAGTCTTAGTGGCATTGTCGCCATCTTCTATTATCCTGAACCCTGTTCTTTTATTGTCATTTCTCCTCACTAATGCCTTCTCATTTTCTTTTACCCTAGTAATCCCTTGAGTCTTAGGTGCATTGTCGCCATCTTCTATTATCCTGAACCCTGTTCTTTTATTGTCATTTCTCCTCACTAATGCCTTCTCATTTTCTTTTACTCCTAGTAATCCCTTGAGTCTTAGTGGCATTGTCGCCATCTTCTATTATCCTGAACCCTGTTCTTTTATTGTCATTTCTCCTCACTAATGCCTTCTCATTTTCTTTTACTCCTAGTAATCCCTTGAGTCTTAGGGGCATTATCGCCATCTTCTGTTATCCTGAACCCTGTTCTTTTATTGTCATTTCTCCTCACTAAAGTCTTCTCATTTTCTTTTTACTCCTAGTAATCGCTTGCGTTTTAGGGGCATTATCGCCATCTTCTATTATCCTGAACCCTGTTCTTTTATTGTCATTTCTCCTCACTAAAGTCTTCTCATTTTCTTTTACTCCTAGTAATCCCTTGAATCTTAGTGGCATTGTCGCCATCTTCTATTATCCTGAACCCCGTTCTTTTATTGTCATTTCTCCTCACTAATGCCTTCTCATTTTCTTTTACTCCTAGTAATCCCTTGAGTCTTAGTGGCATTGTCGCCATCTTCTATTATCCTGAACCCTGTTCTTTTATTGTCATTTCTCCTCACTAATGCCTCTCATTTTCTTTTACTCCTAGTAATCCCTTGAGTCTTAGGTGCATTGTCGCCATCTTCTATTATCCTGAACCCTGTTCTTTATTGTCATTTCTCCTCACTAATGCCTTCTCATTTTCTTTTACTCCCTAGTAATCCCTTGAATCTTAGTGGCATTGTCGCCATCTTCTATTATCCTGAACCCTGTTCTTTTATTGTCATTTCTCCTCACTAATGCCTTCTCATTTTCTTTTACTCCTAGTAATCCCTTGAGTCTTAGGTGCATTGTCGCCATCTTCTATTATCCTGAACCCCGTTCTTTTATTGTCATTTCTTCTCACTAAAGTTTTCTCATTTTCTTTTACTCCTAGTAATCCCTTGAGTCTTAGTGGCATTGTCGCCATCTTCTATTATCCTGAACCCTGTTCTTTTATTGTCATTTCTCCTCACTAATGCCTTCTCATTTTCTTTTACTCCTCAGTAATCCCTTGAGTCTTAGGTGCATTGTCGCCATCTTCTATTATCCTGAACCCTGTTCTTTTATTGTCATTTCTCCTCACTAATGCCTTCTCATTTTCTTTTACTCCTAGTAATCCCTTGAGTCTTAGTGGCATTGTCGCCATCTTCTATTATCCTGAACCCTGTTCTTTTATTGTCATTTCTCCTCACTAATGCCTTCTCATTTTCTTTTACTCCTAGTAATCCCTTGAGTCTTAGGTGCATTGTCGCCATCTTCTATTATCCTGAACCCTGTTCTTTTATTGTCATTTCTCCTCACTAATGCCTTCTCATTTTCTTTTACTCCTAGTAATCCCTTGAGTCTTAGTGGCATTGTCGCCATCTTCTATTATCCTGAACCCTGTTCTTTTATTGTCATTTCTCCTCACTAATGCCTTCTCATTTTCTTTTACTTCCTAGTAATCCCTTGAGTCTTAGGTGCATTGTCGCCATCTTCTATTATCCTGAACCCTGTTCTTTTATTGTCATTTCTCCTCACTAATGCCTTCTCATTTTCTTTTACTCCTAGTAATCCCTTGAGTCTTAGTGGCATTGTCGCCATCTTCTATTATCCTGAACCCTGTTCTTTTATTGTCATTTCTCCTCACTAATGCCTTCTCATTTTCTTTTTACTCCTAGTAATCCCTTGAGTCTTAGGTGCATTGTCGCCATCTTCTATTATCCTGAACCCTGTTCTTTTATTGTCATTTCTCCTCACTAATGCCTTCTCATTTTCTTTACCCTAGTAATCCCTGAGTCTTAGTGGCATTGTCGCCATCTTCTATTATCCTGAACCCTGTTCTTTTATTGTCATTTCTCCTCACTAATGCCTTCTCATTTTCTTTTACTCCTAGTAATCCCTTGAATCTTAGTGGCATTGTCGCCATCTTCTATTATCCTGAACCCTGTTCTTTTATTGTCATTTCTCCTCACCAAAGTCTTCTCATTTTCTTTACTCCTAGTAATCGCTTGCGTTTTAGGGGCATTATCGCCATCTTCTGTTATCCTGAACCCTGTTCTTTTATTGCCATTTCTCCTCACTAATGCCTTCTCATTTTCTTTTACTCCTAGTAATCCCTTGAGTCTTAGTGGCATTGTCGCCATCTTCTATTATCCTGAACCCTGTTCTTCTTATTGTCATTTCTCCTCAATAATGCCTTTCATTTTCTTTTACTCCTAGTAATCCCTTGAATCTTAGTGGCATTGTCGCCATCTTCTATTATCCTGAACCCTGTTCTTTTATTGTCATTTCTCCTCACTAAAGTCTTCTCATTTTCTTTTACTCCTAGTAATCGCTTGCGTTTTAGGGGCATTATCGCCATCTTCTGTTATCCCGAACCCTGTTCTTTTATTGTCATTTCTCCTCACTAATGCCTTCATTTTCTTTTACTCCTAGTAATCCCTTGAATCTTAGTGGCATTGTCGCCATCTTCTGTTATCCTGAACCCTGTTCTTTTATTGTCATTTCTCCTCACCAAAGTCTTCTCATTTTCTTTTACTCCTAGTAATCGCTTGCGTTTTAGGGGCATTATCGCCATCTTCTGTTATCCTGAACCCCGTTCTTTTATTGTCATTTCTCCTCACTAATGCCTTCTCATTTTCTTTTACTCCTAGTAATCCCTTGAATCTTAGTGGCATTGTCGCCATCTTCTATTATCCTGAACCCTGTTCTTTATTGTCATTTCTCCTCACTAATGCCTTCTCATTTTCTTTTACTCCTAGTAATCCCTTGAGTCTTAGTGGCATTATCGCCATCTTCTATTATCCTGAACCCTGTTCTTTTATTGTCATTTCTCCTCACTAATGCCTTCTCATTTTCACTCCTAGTAATCCCTTGAGTCTTAGTGGCATTATCGCCATCTTCTGTTATCCCGAACCCTGTTCTTTTATTGTCATTTCTCCTCACTAATGCCTTTCATTTTCTTTTACTCCTAGTAATCGCTTGCGTTTTAGGGGCATTATCGCCATCTTCTGTTATCCTGAACCCCTGTTCTTTTATTGTCATTTCTCCTCACTAATGCCTTCTCATTTTCTTTTACTCCTAGTAATCCCTTGAGTCTTAGTGGCATTGTCGCCATCTTCGTCATCCTGAACCCTGTTCTTTTATTGTCATTTCTCCTCACTTAATGCCTTCATTTTTTACCCTAGTAATCCCTTGAGTCTTAGTGGCATTGTCGCCATCTTCTATTATCCTGAACCCTGTTCTTTATTGTCATTTCTCCTCACTAATGCCTTCTCATTTTCTTTTACTCCTAGTAATCCCTTGAGTCTTACTGGCATTACTGTCATCTTCTGTTATCCTGAACCCTGTTCTTTTATTGTCATTTCTCCTCACTAATGCCTTCTCATTTTCTTTTACTCCTAGTAATCGCTTGCGTTTTAGGGGCATTATCGGTCATCTTCTGTTATCCTGAACCCTGTTCTTTTATTGTCATTTCTCCTCACTAATGCCTTCTCATTTTCTTTTACTCCTAGTAATCCCTTGAGTCTTAGTGGCATTGTCGCCATCTTCTATTATCCTGAACCCTGTTCTCTCCTTATTGTCATTTCTCCTCACCAATGCCTTCTCATTTTCTTTTACTCCTAGTAATCCTCTGAGTCTTAGTGGCATTGTCGCCATCTTCTATTATCCTGAACCCTGTTCTTTTATTGTCATTTCTCCTCACTAATGCCTTCTCATTTTCTTTTACTCCTAGTAATCCCTTGAATCTTAGTGGCATTGTCGTCATCTTCTATTATCCTGAACCCTGTTCTTTTATTGTCATTTCTCCTCACTAATGCCTTCTCATTTTCTTTTACTCCTAGTAATCCCTTGAGTCTTAGGGGCATTATCGCCATCTTCTGTTATCCTGAACCCCTGTTCTTTTATTGTCATTTCTCCCTTACTAAAGTCTTCTCATTTTCTTTTACTCCTAGTAATCCCTTGAATCTTAGTGGCATTGTCGCCATCTTCTATTATCCTGAACCCTGTTCTTTTATTGTCATTTCTCCTCACTAATGCCTTCTCATTTTCTTTTACTCCTAGTAATCCCTTGAGTCTTAGTGGCATTGTCGCCATCTTTCTATTATCCTGAACCCTGTTCTTTTATTGTCATTTCTCCTCACTAAAGTCTTCTCATTTTCTTTTACCCTAGTAATCCCTTGGAATCTTAGTGGCATTGTCGCCATCTTCTATTATCCTGAACCCTGTTCTTTTATTGTCATTTCTCCTCACTAATGCCTTCATTTTCTTTTTACTCCTAGTAACTCGAGTCTTAGTGGCATTGTCGCCATCTTCTATTATCCTGAACCCTGTTCTTTTATTGTCATTTCTCCTCACTAATGCCTTCTCATTTTCTTTTACTCCTAGTAATCCCTTGAGTCTTAGGTGCATTGTCGCCATCTTCTATTATCCTGAACCCTGTTCTTTTTATTGTCATTTCTCCTCACTAATGCATTCTCATTTTCTTTTACTCCTAGTAATCCCTTGAATCTTAGTGGCATTGTCGCCATCTTCTATTATCCTGAACTCTTGTTCTTTTATTGTCATTTCTCCTCACTAATGCCTTCCTCATTTCTTTACTCCTAGTAATCCCTTGAGTCTTAGGTGCATTGTCGCCATCTTCTATTATCCTGAACCCTGTTCTTTTATTGTCATTTCTTCTCACTAAAGTTTTCTCATTTTTCTTTTACTCCTAGTAACTTCTTGAGTCTTAGTGGCATTGTCGCCATCTTCTATTATCCTGAACCCTGTTCTCTTTATTGTCATTTCTCCTCACTAATGCCTTCTCATTTTCTTTTACTCCTAGTAATCCCTTGAGTCTTAGGTGCATTGTCGCCATCTTCTATTATCCTGAACCCTGTTCTTTATTGTCATTTCTCCTCACTAATGCCTTCTCATTTTCTTTACTCCTAGTAATCCCTTGAGTCTTAGTGGCATTGTCGCCATCTTCTATTATCCTGAACCCTGTTCTTTTATTGTCATTTCTCCTCACTAATGCCTTCTCATTTTCTTTTTACTCCTAGTAATCCCTTGAGTCTTAGGTGCATTGTCGCCATCTTCTATTATCCTGAACCCTGTTCTTTTATTGTCATTTCTCCTCACTAATGCCTTCTCATTTTCTTTTACTCCTAGTAATCCCTTGAGTCTTAGTGGCATTGTCGCCATCTTCTATTATCCTGAACCCTGTTCTTTTATTGTCATTTCTCCTCACTAATGCCTTCTCATTTTCTTTTACTCCTAGTAATCCCTTGAGTCTTAGGTGCATTGTCGCCATCTTCTATTATCCTGAACCTCGTTCTTTTATTGTCATTTCTCCTCACTAATGCCTTCTCATTTTCTTTTACCCTAGTAATCCCTTGAGTCTTAGTGGCATTGTTGCCATCTTCTATTATCCTGAACCCTGTTCTTTTATTGTCATTTCTCCTCACCAATGCCTTCTCATTTTCTTTTACTCCTAGTAACCCCTTGAGTCTTAGGTGCATTGTCGCCATCTTCTATTATCCTGAACCCTGTTCTTTTATTGTCATTTCTCCTCACTAATGCCTTCTCATTTTCTTTTTTACTCCTAGTAATCCCTTGAGTCTTAGTGGCATTGTCGCCATCTTCTATTATCCCGAACCCTGTTCTTTTATTGTCATTTCTCCTCACTAATGCCTTCTCATTTTCTTTTTACTCCTAGTAATCCC
>JBBBDQ010019404.1:0-20319 GCA_037127315.1 Ascarosepion bandense | reverse complement strand
AGAATACTGTATTGTCTGATTAATACTACTGTGAGGAAGAAACTTAGACAATAGGTTGAATGATGAAAATGTTTAGCCACATGAAGGACATGGATTAATGATACAGTAATAGAGAATACTGTATTGTCTGATTAATAATACTGTGAGGAAAGCTTAGAGACAATAGGTTGAATGATGAAAATGTTTAGCCACATGAAGGACATGGATTAATGATACAGTAATATAGAATACTGTATTGTCTGATTAATACTACTGTGAGGAAACTTAGAACAATAAGTTGAATGATGAAAATGTTTAGCCACATGAAGGACATGGATTAATGATACAGTAATAGAGAATACTGTATTGTCTGGTCTTACTACTGTGAGCTTAGAACAATAGGTTGAATGATGAAAATGTTTAGCCACATGAAGGTCATGGATTAATGATACAGTAATAGAATACTGTATTATTGATTAATAATATGACTTAGAACAATAGGTTGAATGATGAAAATGTTTAGCCACATGAAGGTCATGGATTAATGATACAGTAATAGAGAATACTGTATTGTCTGGATTAATAATACTGTGAGGAAGCTTAGAACAATGAGTTGAATGAAGAAAATGTTTATACATGAAGGTCATGGATTAATGATACAGTAATAGAATACTGTATTGTCTGGTTAATAATACTGTGAGAAGCTTAGAACAATGAGTTAGAATGATGAAAATGTTTAACCACATGAAGGACATGGATTAATGATACAGTAATGAAATACTGTATTGTCCTGATTAATAATACTGTGAGGAAAGCTAGAACAATAGGTTGAATGATGAAAATGTTTAGCCACATAGAGGTCATGGATTAATGATACAGTAATAGAAGATACTGTATTAATCTGGTTAATATCTAATGAGGAAAACTTAGAACAATGAGTTGAATAGATGAAAATGTTCGCCACATGAAGGTCATGGATTAATGATACAGTAATAGAGAATACTGTGTCTGATTAATAATACTGTGAGGAAAGCTTAGAACAATAGGTTGAATGAAGAAAATGTTTAGCCACATGAAGGTCATGGATTAATGATACAGTAATAGAGAATACTGTATTGTCTGATTAATAATACTGTGAGGAAAGCTTAGAACAATAGGTTGAATGAAGAAAATGTTTAGCCACATGAAGGACATGGATTAATGATACAGTAATAGAAATACTGTGTCTGATTCATATACTGTGAGAGCTTAGAATGTGGTTGAATGAAATGTTTAGCCATAGGTCATGGATTAATGAATACAGTAATGAAATACTGTATTGTCTGATTAATAATACTGTGAGCTTAGAACAATAGGTTGAATGAAGAAAATGTTTAGCCACATGAAGGTCGTAGTTAATGATACAGTAATAGAATACTGTATTGTCTGATTAATACTACTGTGAGCTTAGAACAATAGGTTGAATGAAGAAAATGTTTAGCCACATGAAGGTCATGGATTAATGATACAGTAATAGAGAATACCTTGTATTGTCTGGTTTAATAATACTGTGAGGGAAAGCTTAGAACAATAGGTTGAATGATGAAAATGTTTAGCCACATGAAGGTCATGGATTAATGAACCATTAATAGAGAATACTGTATTGTCTGATTAATAATACTGTGAAGACTTAGAACAATAGGTTGAATGAAGAAAATGTTTAGCCACATGAAGGTCATGGATTAATGATACAGTAATAGAGAGAGATACTGTATTGTCTGATTAATAATACTGTGAGGAAAGCTTAGAACAATAGGTTGAATGAAGAAAATGTTTAATACATGAAGGTATGGATTAATGATACAGTAATAGAAATTTTGTATTGTCTGATTAATAATACTGTGAGGAAAGCTTAGACAATAGGTTGAATGAAGAAAATGTTTAGCCACATGAAGGTCATGGATTAATGATACAGTAATAGAGAATACTGTATTCTGATTAATACTACTGTGAGGAAAGCTTAGAACAATAGGTTGAATGAAGAAAATGTTTAGCCACATAGAGGTCATGGATTAATGATACAGTAATAGAGAATACTGTATTGTCTGGTTAATACTGTGAGGGAAAGCTTAGAACAATAGGTTGAATGATGAAAATGTTTAGCCACATGAAGGTCATGGATTAATGATACAGTAATAGAGAATACTGTATACGGACAGCTAATACTGTGAGGAAAGCTTAGAACAATAGGTTGAATGATGAAAATGTTTAGCCACATGAAGGTCATGGATTAATGATACAGTGAAAGAATACTGTATTGTCTGGTTAATAATACTGTGAGGAAAGCTAGAACAATAGGTTGAATGAAGAAAATGTTTAACACATGAAGGTCATGGATTAATGATACAGTAATAGAGAATACTGTATTGTCTGGTTAATAATACTGTGAGGAAAGCTTAGAACAATAGGTTGAATGATGAAAATGTTAAGCCACATGAAGGACATGGATTAATGATACAGTAATAGAGAATACTGTATTGTCTGATTAATAATACTGTGAGGAAAACTTAGAACAATAGGTTGAATGAAGAAATGTTTAGCCACATGAAGGTCATGGAATTAATGATACAGTAATAAGAGATACTGTATTGTCTGATTAATAATACTGTGAGAGCTTAGAACAATAGGTTGAATGAAGAAAATGTTTAGCCACATGAAGGTCATGGATTAATGATATAATAGAAATGTAATATTCTCTGGTTAATAATACTGAGGAAAGCTTAAAACCAATAGGTTGAATGAAGAAAATGTTTAGCCACATGAAGGTCATGGATTAATGATACAGTAATAGAGAATACTGTATTGTCTGATTAATAATACTGTGAGGAAAGCTTAGAACAATAGGTTGAATGATGAAAATGTTTAGCCACATGAAGGTCATGGATTAATGATACAGTAATAGAGAATACTGTATTGTCTGATTAATAATACTGTGAGCTTAGAACTTAATAGGTTGAATGAAGAAAATGTTTAGCCACATGAAGGACATGGATTAATGATACAGTAACCAAATACTGTATTGTCTGATTAATAATACTGTGAGGAAACTTAGAACAATAGGTTGAATGATGAAAATGTTTAGCCACATGAAGGACATGGATTAATATTTTCTGGCAATAGAAATACTGTATTGTCTGATTAATAATACCATGAGCTTAGAACAATAGGTTGAATGATGAAAATGTTTAATACATGAAGGTCATGGATTAATGATACAGTAATAGAATACTGTATTGTCTGATTAATAATACTGTGAGGAAAGCTTAGAACATGGGATTGAATGATGAAAATGTTTAGCCACATGAAGGACATGGATTAATGATACAGTAATAGAGAATACTGTATTGTCTGATTAATAATACTGTGAGAGCTTAGAACAATAGGTTGAATGATGAAAATGTTCGCCACATGAAGGTCATGGATTAATGATACAGTAATAGAGAATACTGTATTGTCTGATTAATACTGTGAGGAAAGCAGAACAATAGGTTGAATGATGAAAATGTTTAGCCACATGAAGGTCATGGTTAATGATACAGTAATAGAGAATACTGTATTGTCCTGATTAATAATACTGTGAGGAAAGCTTAGAACAATATAGGTTGAATGATGAAAATGTTTAGCCACATGAGGACATGGATTAATGATACAGTAATAGAGAATACTGTGTCTGATTAATAATACTGTGAGGAAAGCTTAGAACAATAGGTTGAATGATGAAAATGTTTAGCCACATGAAGGTCATGGATTAATGATACAGTAATAAGTACTGTATTGTCTGATTAATAATACTGTGAGGAAACTTAGAACAATAGGTTGAATGATAAATGTTTAGCCACATGAAGGTCATGGATTAATGATACAGTAATAAGAATACTGTATTGTCTGATTAATAATACTGTGAGGAAAGCTAGAACAATAGGTTGAATGATGAAAATGTTTAGCCACATAGAGGTCATGGATTAATGATACAGTAATAGAATACTGTATTGTCTGATTAATAATACTGTAGAGCTTAGAACAATAGGTTGAATGAAGAAAATGTTTAGCCACATGAAGGACATGGATTAATGATACAGTAATAGAATACTGTATTGTCTGATTAATAATATAATTGAGAACTTAGAACAATAGGTTGAATGATGAAAATGTTTAGCACATGAAGGACATGGATTAATGATACAGTAATAGAATACTGTATTGTCTGATTAATAATACTGTGAGGAAAGCTTAGAACAGTTTGAATGATGAAATGTTTAGCTTACATGAAGGTCATGGATTAATGAGCACAGTAATAGAGAATACTGTATTGTCTGATTAATAATATACTGTGAGAGAAGCTTAGAACAATAGGTTGAATGATGAAAATGTTTAGCCACATGAAGGTCTCGCTGATTAATGATACAGTAAAGTACTGTATTGTCTGATTAATAATACTGAGGAAAGCTTAGAACAATAGGTTGAATGAAGAAAATGTTTAGCCACATGAAGGACATGGATTAATGATACAGTAATAGGAAATACTGTATTAATCTGATTAATAATACTGTGAGCTTAGAACAATAGGTTGAATGATGAAAATGTTTAGCCACATGAAGGACATGGATTAATGATACAGTAATAGAGAATACTGTATTATGCAGTTAATAATACTGTGAGCTTAGAACAATAGTTGAATGATGAAAATGTTTAGCCACATAGAAGGTCATGGATTAATGATACAGTAATAGAGAATACTGTATTGTCTGATTAATAATACTGTGAGGAAACGAACATGGGATTGAATGATGAAAATGTTTAGCCACATGAAGGTCATGGATTAATGATACAGTAATAGAGAATACTGTATTGTCTGATTAATAATACTGTGAAGGCTTAGAACAATAGGTTGAATGAAGAAAATGTTTAGCCACATGAAGGACATGGATTAATGATACAGTAATAGAGAATACTGTATTGTCCTGATTAATAATACTGTGAGGAAAGCTTGAAGACAATAGGTTGAATGATGAAAATGTTATACATGAAGGACATGGATTAATGATACAGTAATAGAGAATACTGTATTGTCTGATTAATAATACTGTGAAGAAACTTAGAACAATAGGTTGAATGATGAAAATGTTTAAGCCATGAAGGTCAATGGATTAATGGTAGTAATAGGAAATACTGTATTGTCTGATTAATAATACTGTGAGGAAAGCAGAACAATAGGTTGAATGAAGAAAATGTTTAGCCACATGAAGGTCATGATTAATGATACAGTAATAGAATACTGTATTGTCTGATTAATAATACTGTGAGGAAAGCTTAGAATTAATAGGTTGAATGATGAAAATGTTTAATACATGAAGGACATGGATTAATGATACAGTAATAGAGAATACTGTATTGTCTGATTAATAATACTGTGAGCTTAAAGACAATGGGTTGAATGATGAAAATGTTTAGCCACATGAAGGTCATGGATTAATGATACAGTAATAGAGAATACTGTATTGTCCTGATTAATAATACTGTGAGGGAAAGCTTAGAACAATAGGTTGAATGATGAAAATGTTTAATACATGAAGGTCATAGTTAATGATACAGTAATAGAATACTGTATTGTCTGATTAATAATACGCTTAGAACAATAGGTTGAATGATAATGTTTAGCCACATGAAGGTCATGGATTAATGATACAGTAATAGAGAGAGCCTCTGTATTGTCTGATTAATAATACTGTGAGGAAAGCTTAGGAACAATAAGTTTGAATGATGAAAATGTTTAGCCACATGAAGGACATGGATTAATGATACAGTAATAGAGAATACTGCATTATCTGATTAATAATACTGTGAGGAAAGCTTAGAACAATAGGTTGAATGATGAAAATGTTTAGCCACATGAAGGTCATGGATTAATGATACAGTAATAGAAATACTGTATTATCTGATTAAATAATACTGTGAGGAGCTTAGAACAATAGGTTGAATGATGAAAATGTTTAGCCACATGAAGGTCATGGATTAATGATACAGTAGCAGAATACTGTATTATACAGTTAATAATAACATGAGAGCTTAGAACAATAGGTTGAATGAAGAAAATGTTAATACATGAAGTTGTAGTTAATGATACAGTAATAGAGAGATACTGTATTGTCTGATTAATAATACTGCAGAGCTTAGAACTGTAGTTGAATGAAGAAAATGTTTAGCCCATGAGAGGTCATAGGATTAATGATACAGTAATAGAATACTGTATTTGTCTGATTAATAATACTGTGAGGAAAGCTTAGAACAATAGGATTGAATGAAAATGTTTAGCCACATGAAGGTCATGGATTAATGATACAGTAATGAAAGGCCACTGTATTGTCTGATTAATAATACTGTGAGGAAAGCTAGAGACAATAGGTTGAATGATAGAAAATGTTTAGCCACATGAAGGTCATGGATTAATGATACAGTAATAGAGAATACTGTATTGTCTGATTAATAATACTGTGAGGAAAGCTTAGAACAATAGGTTGAATGAAGAAAATGTTTAGCCACATGAAGGTCATGGATTAATGATACAGTAATAGAGAATACTGTATTGTCTGATTAATAATACTGTGAGGAAGCTTAGAACAATAGGTTGAATGAAGAAAATGTTTAGCCACACATAGTCATAGTTAATGATACAGTAATAGAGAATACTGTATTGTCTGATTAATAATACTGTGAGGAAAGCTTAGAACAATAGGTTGAATGAAGAAAATGTTTAGCCACATGAAGGTCATGGATTAATGATACAGTAATAGAATACTATTATTAGTCAGTTAATAATACTGTGAGAGCTTAGAACAATAGGTTGAATGATGAAAATGTTTAGCCACATGAAGGTCATGGATTAATGATACAGTAATAGAGATACTGTATTGTCTGATTAATAGCCAGGAAGCTTAGAACAATAGGTTGAATGAAGAAAATGTTTAGCCACATGAAGGTCATGGATTAATGATACAAATGACAGAAAGATACTGTATTGTCTGATTAATATACTGTAGAGGGAAAGCTTAGAGACAATAGGTTGAATGAAGAAAATGTTTAGCCACATGAAGGTCATGGATTAATGATACAATTAATAGAGAATACTGTATTGTCACAATTAATAATACTGTGAAGAAACTATAGAACAATAGGTTGAATGAAGAAAATGTTTAGCCACATGAAGGTCATGGATTAATATTACAGTAATAGAATACTGTATTGTCTGATTAAATAATACTGTGAGGAAAGCTTAGAACAATAGGTTGAATGAAGAAAATGTTTAGCCACATGAAGGTCATGGTTAATGATACAGTAATAGAATACTGTATACAGTTAATAATACTGTGAGGAAAGCTTAGAACAATAGGTTGAATGAAGAAAATGTTTAGCCACATGAAGGTCATGGATTAATGATACCTTAAGAGAATACTGTATTGTCTGATTAATAATACTGTGAGGAAAGCTTAGAACAATAGGTTGAATGAAGAAAATGTTTAGCCACATGAAGGTCATGGATTAATGATACAGTAATAGAGAATACTGTATTATTCGATTAATAATATAACAGGAAGCTTAGAACAATAGGTTGAATGAAGAAAATGTTTAGCCACATGAAGGTCATGGATTAATGATACAGTAATAGAATACTGTATTGTCTGATTAATAATACTGTGAAACTTAGAACAATAGGTTGAATGAAGAAATGTTTAGCCACATGAAGGACATGGATTAATGATACAGTAATAGAATACTGTACTGTCCTGATTAATAATACTGTGAGGAAAGCTTAGAACAATAGGTTGAATGAAGAAAATGTTTAGCCACATGAAGGACATGGATTAATGATACAGTAATAGAGAATACTGTATTATATGATTCCAATAATACTGTGAAACTTAGAACAATAGGTTGAATGAAGAAAATGTTTAGCCACATGAAGGACATGGATTAATGATACAGTAATAGAGAATACTGTATTGTCTGATTAATAATACTGTGAGAGAGCTTAGAACAATAGGTTGAATGAAGAAAATGTTTAGCCACATGAAGGACATGGATTAATGATACAGTAATAGAATACTGTATTGTCTGATTAATAATACTGTGAGCTTAGAACAATAGGTTGAATGAAGAAAATGTTTAGCCACATGAAGGACATGGATTAATGATACAGTAATAGAATACTGTATTGTCTGATTAATAATACTGTGAGGAAGCTTAGAACAATAGGTTGAATGAAGAAAATGTTTAGCCACATGAAGGTCATGGATTAATGATACAGTAATAGAGAATACTGTATTGTCTGATTAATAATACTGTGAAGAAACTTAGAACAATAGGTTGAATGAAGAAAATGTTTAACCACATGAAGGACATGGATTAATGGTAGTAATAAGAGAATACTGTATTGTCTGATTAATAATACTGTAGAGCTTAGAGACAATAGGTTGAATGAAGAAAATGTTTAGCCACATGAAGGACATGGATTAATGATACAGTAATAAAGAATACTGTATTGTCTGATTAATAATACTGTAGGAAAGCTTAGAACAATAGGTTGAATGAAGAAAATGTTTAGCCACATGAAGGACATGGATTAATGATACAGTAATAGAGAATACTGTATTGTCTGATTAATAATACTGTGAGGAAAGCTTAGAACAATAGGTTGAATGAAGAAAATGTTTAGCCACATGAAGGACATGGATTAATGATACAGTAATAGAATACTGTATTGTCTGGTCAATAATACTGTGAGAGCTTAGAACAATAGGTTGAATGAAGAAAATGTATACATGAAGGACATGGATTAATGATACAGTAATAGAATACTGTATTGTCCTGATTAATAATACTGTGAGGAAAGCTTAGAACAATAGGTTGAATGAAGAAAATGTTTAGCCACATGAAGGACATGGATTAATGATACAGTAATAGAAATACTGTATTGTCTGATTAATAATACTGTGAGGAAAGCAACAGAACAATAGGTTGAATGAAGAAAATGTTTAGCCACATGAAGGTCATGGATTAATGATACAGTAATAGAATACTGTATTGTCTGATTAATAATACTGTGAGCTTAGAACAATAGGTTGAATGAAGAAAATGTTTAGCCACATCAAGGACATGGATTAAATAATCCACAGTAATAGAAATACTGTATTATTCTGATTAAATATACATGAAACTTAGAACAATAGGTTGAATGAAGAAAATGTTTAGCCACATGAAGGTCATGGATTAATGATACAGTAATAGAGAATACTGTATTGTCTGATTAATAATACTGTGAGGAAAGCTTAGAACAATAGGTTGAATGAAGAAAATGTTTAGCCACATGAGGTCATGGATTAATGATACAGTAATACTGTATTGTCTGATTAATAATACTGTGAGGAAAGCTTAGAACAATAGGTTGAATGAAGAAAATGTTTAGCCACATGAAGGTCATGGATTAATGATACAGTAATAGAGAATACTGTATTGTCTGATTAATAATACTGTGAGGAAAGCTTGAACAATAGGTTGAATGAAGAAAATGTTTAGCCACATGAAGGTCATGGATTAATGATACAGTAATAGAGAATACTGTATTGTCCTGATTAATAATACTGTGAGCTTAGAACAATAGGTTGAATGAAGAAAATGTTTAGCCTGAAAGGTCATGGATTAATGATACAGTAATGAGGAAATACTGTATTGTCTGATTAATAATACTGTGAGGAAGCTTAGAACAATAGGTTGAATGAAGAAAATGTTTAGCCACATGAAGGTCATGGATTAATGATACAGTAATAGAGAATACTGTATTGTCCTGATTAATAATACGCTTAGAACAATAGGTTGAATGAAGAAAATGTTTAGCCACATGAAGGTCATGGATTAATGATACAGTAATAGAGAATACTGTATTGTCTGATTAATAATACTGTGAGAGCTTAGAACAATAGGTTGAATGAAGAAAATGTTTAGCCACATGAAGGACATGGATTAATGATACAGTAATAGAGAATACTGTATTGTCTGATTAATAATACTGTAGGAAAGCTTAGAACAGCTAGGTTGAATGAAGAAAATGTTTAGCCACATGAAGGTCATGGATTAATGATACAGTAATAGAGAATACTGTATTGTCTGATTAATAATACTGTGAGGAAGCTTAGAACAATAGGTTGAATGAAGAAAATGTTTAGCCACATGAAGGTCATGGATTAATGATACAGTAATAGAGAATACTGTATTGTCTGATTAATAATACTGTGAGGAAAGCTTAGAACAATAGGTTGAATGAAGAAAATGTTTAGCCACATGAAGGTCATGGATTAATGATACAGTAATAGAGAATACTGTATTGTCTGATTAATAATACTGTGAGGAAACTTAGAACAATAGGTTGAATGAAGAAAATGTTTAGCAGAGGTCATGGATTAATGATACACAGTAATAGAGAATACTGTATTGTCTGATTAATAATACTGTGAGAGCTTAGAACAATAGGTTGAATGAAGAAAATGTTGCACCACATGAGGTCATGGATTAATGACACAGTAATAGAATACTGTATTGTCAGTACTCTTCTGTGAGGAGAAGCTTAGAACAATAGGTTGAATGAAGAAAAATGTTTAATACATGAAGGTCATGGATTAATGATACAGTAATAGAGAATACTGTATTGTCTGATTAATAATACTGTGAGGAAAGCTTAGAACAATAGGTTGAATGAAGAAAATGTTTAATACATGAAGGACATGGATTAATGATACAGTAATAGAGAATACTGTATTGTCTGATTAATAATACTGTGAAGCTTAGAACAATAGGTTGAATGAAGAAAATGTTTAGCCACATGAGTCATGGATTAATGATACAGTAATGCAGAGAATACTGTATTGTCTGATTAATAATACTGTGAAGCTTAGAACAATAGGTTGAATGAAGAAAATGTTTAGCCACATGAAGGTCATGGATTAATGATACAGTAATAGAAATACTGTATTGTCTGATTAATAATACTGTGAGGAAAGCTTAGAACAATAGGTTGAATGAGAAAATGTTTAATACATGAAAGGTCATGGATTAATGATACAGTAATAGAATACTGTATTGTCTGATTAATACTGTGAGCTTGAACAATAGGTTGAATGAAGAAAATGTTTAGCACATGGACATGGATTAATGATACAGTAATAGAGAATACTGTATTATATGATTAATAATACTGTGAAAGCAGAACAATAGGTTGAATGAAGAAAATGTTTAGCCACATGAAAGGACATGGATTAATGATACAGTAATAGAGAATACTGTATTGTCGATTAATAATATAATGAGGAAAGCTTAGAACAATAGGTTGAATGAAGAAAATGTTTAGCCACATGAAGGTCATGGATTAATGATACAGTAATAGAGAATACTGTATTGTCTGATTAATAATACTGTGAGAACTTAGAACAATAGGTTGAATGAAAATGTTTAGCCACATGAGTCATGGATTAATGATACAGTAATAGAATACTGTATTGTCTGATTAATAATACTGTGAGCTTAGAACAATAGGTTGAATGAAGAAAATGTTTAGCCACATGAAGGTCATGGATTAATGATACAGTAACAAATTCTGTATTGTCTGATTAATAATACTGTAGGGAAAGCTTAGAACAATAGGTTGAATGAAGAAAATGTTTAGCCACATGAAGGTCATGGATTAATGATACAGTAATGAGAATACTGTATTGTCTGATTAATAATACTGTGAGGAAAACTTAGAACAATAGGACAGGAATAGAAGAAAATGTTTAACACATGAAGGACATGGATTAATGATACAGTAATAGAATACTGTATTGTCTGATTAATAATACTGTGAGCTTAGAACAATAGGTTGAATGAAGAAAATGTTTAGCCACATGAAGGTCATGGATTAATGATACAGTAATAGAGAATACTGTATTGTCTGATTAATAATACTGTGAGGAAAGCTTAGAACAATAGGTTGAATGAAGAAAATGGTAGCCACATGAAGGTCATGGATTAATGATACAGTAATAGAATACTGTATTGTCTGATTAATAATACTGTGAGGAAAGCTTAGAACAATAGGTTGAATGATGAAAATGTTTAGCCACATGAAGGTCATGGATTAATGATACAGTAATAGAGAATACTGTATTGTCTGATTAATAATACTGTGAGGAAAGCTTAGAACAATAGGTTGAATGAAGAAAATGTTTAGCCACATGAAGGTCATGGATTAATGATACAGTAATGAATACTGTATTGTCTGATTAATAATACTGTGAGGAAAGCTTAGAACAATAGGTTGAATGATGAAAATGTTTAGCCACATGAAGGTCATGGATTAATGATACAGTAATAGAGAATACTGTATTGTCTGATTAATAATACTGTGAGGAAAGCTTAGAACAATAGGTTGAATGAAGAAAATGTTTAATACATGAAGGTCATGGATTAATGATACAGTAATAGAGAATACTGTATTGTCTGATTAATAATACTGTGAGGAAGCTTAGAACAATAGGTTGAATGAAGAAAATGTTTAGCCACATGAAGGTCATGGATTAATGATACAGTAATAGAGAATACTGTATTGTCTGATTAATAATGCTGAGGAAGCTTAGAACAACAGGTTGAATGATGAAAATGTTTAGCCACATGAAGGTCATGGATTAATGATACAGTAATAGAATACTGTATTGTCTGATTAATAATACTGTGAGGAAAGCTTAGAACATAGGTTGAATGAAGAAAATGTTTAGCCACATGAAGGTCATGGATTAATGATACAGTAATAGAATACTGTATGCTCTGATTAATAATACTGTGAGGAAAGCTTAGAACAATAGGTTTGAATGATGAGAAATGTTTAGCCACATGAAGGACATGGATTAATGATACAGTAATAGAATACTGTATTGTCTGATTAATAATACTGTGAGAGCTTAAAACAATAGGTTGAATGATGAAAATGTTTAGCCACATGAGTCATGGATTAATGATACAGTAATAGAGAATACTGTATTGTCTGATTAATAATACTGTGAGGAAAGCTTAGAACAATAGGTTGAATGAAAATGTTTAGCCACATGAAGGTCATGGATTAATGATACAGTAATAGAATACTGTATTGTCTGATTAATAATACTGTGAGGAAAGCTTAGAACAATAGGTTGAATGATGAAAATGTTTAGCCACATGAAGGTCATGGATTAATGATACAGTAATAGAGAATACTGTGACATGGAACAATAATACTGTGAGGAAAGCTTAGAACAATAGGTTGAATGAAGAAAATGTTTAGCCACATGAAGGTCATGGATTAATGATACAGTAATAGAGAATACTGTATTGTCTGATTAATAATACTGTGAGGAAAGCTTAGAACAATAGGTTGAATGAAGAAAATGTTTAGCCACATGAAGGTCATGGATTAATGATACAGTAATAGAGAATACTGTATTGTCTGATTAATAATACTGTGAGGAAAGCTTAGAACAATAGGTTGAATGATGAAAATGTTTAGCCACATGAAGGACATGGATTAATGATACAGTAATAGAATACTGTATTGTCTGATTAATAATACTGTGAAATAGAACAATAGGTTGAATGAAGAAAATGTTAGCCACATGAAGGTCATGGATTAATGATACAGTAATAGAGAATACTGTATTGTCTGATTAATAATACTGTGAGGAAAGCTTAGAACAATAGGTTGAATGATGAAAATGTTTAGCCACATGAAGGACATGATTAATGATACAGTAATAAGAGAATACTGTATTGTCTGATTAATAATACTGTGAGGAAAGCTTAGAACAATAGGTTGAATGATGAAAATGTTTAGCCACATGAAGGTCATGGATTAATGATACAGTAATAGAATACCTTGTGTCTGATTAATAATACTGTGAGCTTAGAACAATAGGTTGAATGAAGAAAATGTTTAGCCACATGAAGGTCATGGATTAATGATACAGTAATAGAGAATACTGTATTGTCTGATTAATAATACTGTGAGGGAAAGCTTAGAACAATAGGTTGAATGATGAAAATGTTTAGCCACATGAGTCATGGATTAATGATACAGTAATAAAGTACTGTATTGTCTGATTAATAATACTGTGAGGAAAGCTTAGAACAATAGGTTGAATGAAGAAAATGTTTAGCTACATGAAGGTCATGGATTAATGATACAGTAATAGAATACTGTATTGTCTGATTAATAATACTGTGAGGAAGCTTAGAACAATAGGTAGAATGATGAAAATGTTCAGCCACATGAAGGTCATGGATTAATGATACAGTAATAGAGAATACTGTATTGTCTGATTAATAATACTGTGAGGAAAGCTTAGAACAATAGGTTGAATGATGAAAATGTTTAGCCACATGAAGGTCATGGATTAATGATACAGTAATAGAATACTGTATTGTCTAGTTAATAATACTGTGAGGAAGCTTAGAACAATAGGTTGAATGATGAAAATGTTTAATACATGAGGTCATGGATTAATGATACAGTAATAGAATACTGTATTGTCTGATTAATAATACTGTGAAGCTTAGAACAATAGGTTGAATGATGAAAATGTTTAGCCACATGAAGGTCATGGATTAATGATACAGTAATAGAGAATACTGTATTGTCTGATTAATACTGTGAGGAAAGCTTAGAACAATAGGTTGAATGATGAAAATGTTTAGCCACATGAAGGTCATGGATTAATGATACAGTAATAGAGATACTGTATTGTCTGATTAATAATACTGTGAGGAAGCTTAGAACAATAGGTTGAATGATGAAAATGTTTAGCCACATGAAGGTCATGGATTAATGATACAGTAATAGAGAATACTGTATTGTCTGATTAATAATACTGTGAGGAAGCTTAGAACAATAGGTTGAATGAAGAAAATGTTTAGCCACATGAAGGTCATGGATTAATGATACAGTAATAGAATACTGTATTGTCTGATTAGCCATACTATTGAGAGCTTAGAACAATAGGTTGAATGATGAAAATGTTTAATACATGAAGGTCATGGATTAATGATACAGTAATAGAATACTGTATTGTCTGATTAATAATACTGTGAGGAAAGCTTAGAACAATAGGTTAGATGAAGAAAATGTTTAGCCACATGAAGGTCATGGATTAATGATACAGTAATAGAGAATACTGTATTGTCTGATTAATAATACTGTGAGGAAAGCTTAGAACAATAGGTTGAATGAAGAAAATGTTTAGCCACATGAAGGTCATGGATTAATGATACAGTAATAGAGAATACTGTATTGTCTGATTAATAATACTGTGAGGAAAGCTTAGAACAATAGGTTGAATGATGAAAATGTTTAGCCACATGAAGGTCATGGATTAATGATACAGTAATAGAGAATACTTTATTGTCTGATTAATAATACTGTGGAAAGCTTAGAACAATAGGTTGAATGAAGAAAATGTTTAGCCACATGAAGGTCATGGATTAATGATACAGTAATAGAGAATACTGTATTGTCTGATTAATAATACTGTGAACTTAGAACAATAGGTTGAATGATGAAAATGTTTAGCCACATGAAGGTCATGGATTAATGATACAGTAATAGAGAATACTGTATTGTCTGATTAATAATACTGTGAGGAAAGCTTAGAACAATAGGTTGAATGAGAAGAAAATGTTTATACATGAAGGTCATGGATTAATGATACAGTAATAGAGAATGCTATTATTGTCTGATTAATAATACTGTGAGGAAAGCAGAACAACTAGGTTGAATGAAGAAAATGTTTAGCCACATGAAGGTCATGGATTAATGATACAGTAATAGAGAATACTGTATTATCCAATTAATACTGTGAAAGCTTAGAACAATAGTTGAAATGAAGAAAATGTTTAGCCACATGAAGGTCATGGATTAATGATACAGTAATAGAGCCACTGTGTCCTGATTAATAATACTGTGAGGAAAGCTTACAACAATAGGTTGAATGATGAAAATGTTTAGCCACATGAAGGTCATGGATTAATGATACAGTAATAGAGAATACTGTATTGTCTGATTAATAATACTGTGAGCTTAGAACAATAGGTTGAATGAAGAAAATGGTATACATGAAGGTCATGGATTAATGATACAGTAATAGAGAATACTGTATTGTCTGATTAATAATACTGTGAGGAAGCTTAGAACAATAGGTTAGTGATGAAAATGTTTAGCCACATGAAGGTCATGGATTAATGATACAGTAATAGGAAATACTGTATTGTCTGATTAATAATACTGTGAGGAAAGCTTAGAACAATAGGTTGAATGAAGAAAATGTTTAGCCACATAAAAGAAGGTCATGGATTAATGATACAATAATAGAATACTGTATTGTCTGATTAATAATACTGTGAGGAAAGCTTAGAACAATAGGTTGAATGATGAAAATGTTTAACCACATGAAGGTCATGGATTAATGATACAGTAATAGAATACTGTATTATTCTGATTAATAACTACTGTGAGCTTAGAACAATAGGTTGAATGAAGAAAATGTTTAGCCACATGAAGATTATGGATATGATACAGTAATAGAGAATACTGTATTATGCAGTCAACAATACTGTGAGCTTAGAACAATGAGTTGAATGATGAAATGTTGCTACATGAAGGACATGGATGAATGATACAGTAATAGAAAATACTGTATTGTCTGATTAATAATACTGTGAGGAAAGCTTAGAACAATAGGTTGAATGATGAAAATGTTTAGCCACATGAAGGTCATGGATTAATGATACAGTAATAGAGAATACTGTATTGTCTGATTAATAATACTGTGAGGAAGCTTAGAACAATAGGTTGAATGATGAAAATGTTTAGCCACATGAAGGTCATGGATTAATGATACATTAATAGAGAATACTGTATTGTCTGATTAATAATACTGTGAGCTTAGAACAATAAGTTGAATGATGAGAAAATGTTTAGCCACATGAAGGTCATGGATTAAATGATACAGTAATAGAGAATACTGTATTGTCTGATTAATAATACTGTGAGGAAAGCTTAGAACAATAGGTTGAATGATGAAAATGTTTAGCCACATGAAGGACATGGATTAATGATACGAATACTGTATTGTCTGATTAATAATACTATTGAAATGAATAACAGTTGAATGATGAAAATGTTTAGCATACATGAAGGTCATGGATTAATGATACAGTAATAGAAGATACTGTATTGTCTGATTAATAATACAATGAGCTTAGAACAATAGAATGTTTAGCCACATGAGAGGTCATGGATTAATGATACAGTAATAGAATACTGTATTGTCTGATTAATAATACTGTGAGGAAAGCAGAACAATAGGTTGAATGATGAAAATGTTTAGCCACATGAAGGTCATGGATTAATGATACAGTAATAGAGAATACTGTATTGTCTGATTAATAATACTGTGAGAAAGCTTAGAACAATAGGTTGAATGATGAAAATGTTTAGCCACATGAAGGACATGGATTAATGATACAGTAATAGAGAGATACTGTATTGTCTGATTAATAATACTGTGAGCTTAGAACAATAGGTTGAATGATGAAAATGTTTAATACATGAAGGTCATGGATTAATGATACAGTAATAGAGAATACTGTATTGTCTGATTAATAACACGTAGGAAAGCTTAGAACAATAGGTTGAATGATGAAAATGTTTAGCCACATGAAGGACATGGATTAATGATACAGTAATAGAGAATACTGTATTGTCTGATTAATAATACTGTGAGGGAAAGCTTAGAACAATAGGTTGAATGATGAAATGTTTAGCCACATGAAGGACATGGATTAATGATACAGTAATAGAGAATACTGTATTGTCTGATTAATAATACTGTGAGGAAAGCTTAAAACAATAGGTTGAATGATGAAAATGTTTAGCCACATGAAGGTCATTAGTTAAATGATACAGTAATAGAGAATACTGTATTGTCCTGATTAATAATACTGTGAAGAAAACGACAATAGGTTGAATGATGAAAATGTTTAGCCACATGGAAGGTCATGGATTAATGATACAGTAGCAGTACCTAACATTGTCTGATTAATAATACTGTGAGGAAAGCTTAGAACAATAGGTTGAATGATGAAAATGTTTAGCCACATGAAGGTCATGGATTAATGATACAGTAATAGAATACTGTATTGTCTGATTAATAATACTGTGAGGAAAGCTTAGAACAATAGGTTGAATGATGAAAATGTTTAGCCACATGAAGGTCATGGATTAATGATACAGTAATAGAATACTGTATTGTCCTGATTAATAATACTGTGAGGAAACTTAGAACAATAGGTTGAATGATGAAAATGTTTAGCCACATATGAAAGGACATGGATTAATGATACAATAGAATACTGTATTGTCTGATTAATAATACTGTGAGGAAAGCTTAGAACAATAGGTTGAATGATGAATGTTTAGCCACATGAAGGTCATGGATTAATGATACAGTAATAGAGAATACTGTATTGTCTGATTAAACAATACTGTGAGGAAGCTTAGAACAATAGGTTGAATGATGAGAATGTTTAGCCACATGAAGGTCATGGATTAATGATACAGTAATAGAGAATACTGTATTGTCTGATTAATAATACTGTGAGAGGCAGACAATAGGTTGAATGATGAAAATGTTTAGCCACATGAAGGACATGGATTAATGATACAGTAATAGAATACTGTATTGTCTGATTAATAATACTGTGAGGAAAGCTTAGAACAATAGGTTGAATGATGAAATGTTTAGCCACATGAAGGTCATGGATTAATGATACAGTAATAGAATACTGTATTGTCTGATTAATAATACTGAGGAAAGCTTAGAACAATAGGTTGAATGATGAAAATGTTTAGCCACATGAAGGACATGGATTAATGATACAGTAATAGAGAATACTGTATTATCTGATTAATAATACTGTGAGGAAAGCTTAAAACAATAGGTTGAATGATGAAATGTTTAGCCACATGAAGGACATGGATTAATGATACAGTAATAGAGAATACTGTATTGTCTGATTAATAATACTGTAGGGAAAGCTTAGAACAATAGGTTGAATGAAGAAAATATTTAGCCACATGAAGGTCATGGATTAATGATACACAGTAATAGAATACTGTATTGTCTGATTAATAATACTGTGAAACTTAGAACAATAGGTTGAATGATGAAAATGTTTAGCCACATGAAGGTCATGGATTAATGATACAGTAATAGAGAATACTGTATTGTCTGATTAATAATACTGTGAGGAAAGCTTAGAACAATAGGTTGAATGAAGAAAATGTTTAGCCACATGAAGGTCATGGATTAATGATACAGTAATAGAGAATACTGTATTGTCTGATTAATAATACTGTGAGAGCTTAGAACAATAGGTTGAATGAAGAAAATGTTTAGCCACATGAAGGTCATGGATTAATGATACAGTAATAGAATACTGTATTGTCTGATTAATAATACTGTGAGCTTGAACAATAGGTTAGATGATGAAAATGTTTAGCCACATGAAGGTCATGGATTAATGATACAGTAATAGAGAATACTGTATTGTCTGATTAATAATACTGTGAGGAAAGCAGGAACAATAGGTTGAATGAAGAAAATGTTTAGCCACATGAAGGTCATGAGTTAATGATACAGTAATAGAATACTGTATTGTCTGATTAATAATACTGTGAGCTTAGAGCAATAGGTTGAATGATGAAAATGTTTAGCCACATGAAGGACATGGATTAATGATACAGTAATAGAATACTGTATTGTCTGATTAATAATACTGTGAGGAAAGCTTAGAACAATAGGTTGAATGATGAAAATGTTTATGGAAGATAAGCTAGTTAATGATACAGTAATAGAGAATACTGTATTGTCTGATTAATAATACTGTGAGGAAGCTTAGAACAATAGGTTGAATGATGAAAATGTTTAGCCACATGAAGGTCATGGATTAATGATACAGTAATAAGAGAATACTGTATTGTCTGATTAATAATACTGTGAGGAAAGCTTAGAACAATACTGAATGATGAAAATGTTTAGCCACATGAAGACCATGGATTAATGATACAGTAATAGGAAATACTGTATTGTCTGATTAATAATACTGTGAGGAAAGCTTAGAACAATAGGTTGAATGATGAAAATGTTTAGCCACATGAAGGACATGGATTAATGATACAGTAATAGAGAATAC
>JBBBDQ010019398.1:0-20196 GCA_037127315.1 Ascarosepion bandense | reverse complement strand
CAAGGCTGGATCTCTGTTCATATCTATCTATCTATCTATCTATCTATCTATCTATCTATCTATCTCATTCTGTTCATATCTATCTATCTCATTCTGTTCATATCTATCTATCTCATTCTGTTCATATCTATCTATCTCATTCTGTTCATATCTATCTATCTCATTCTGTTCATATCTATCTATCCTATCTATCTATATCTATCTATCTCATTCTGTTTATATCTATCTATCTATCTATCTCATTCTGTCTATATCTATCTATCTCATTCTGTTCATTCATTCATTCATTCTGTTCATATCTATCTATCTCATTCTGTTCATATCTATCTATCTCATTCTGTTCATATCTATCTATCTCATTCTGTTCATATCTATCTATCTCATTCTGTCTATATCTATCTATCTCATTCTGTTCATATCTATCTATCTCATTCTGTTCATATCTATCTATCTCATTCTCTGTTCATATCTATCTATCTCATTCTGTCTATATCTATCTATCTCATTCTGTTCATATCTATCTATCTCATTCTGTTCATATCTATCTATCTCATTCTGTCTATATCTATCTATCCTATCTGTTCATATCTATCTATCTCATTCTGTTCATATCTATCTATCTCATTCTGTTCATATCTATCTATCTCATTCTGTTCATATCTATCTATCTATCTATCTATCTATCTATCTCATTCGTTCATTCATTCATTCCATTCTGTTCATATCTATCTATCTCACTTGTTCATATCTATCTATCTCTCATTCATTCATATTCATCTATCTCATTCTGTTCATATCTATCTATCTATCTGTCTATATCTATCTATCTCATTCTGTTCATATCTATCTATCTCATTCGTTCATATCTATCTATCTCATTCTGTTCATATCTATCTATCTATCTGTTCATATCTATCTATCTCATTCGTTCATATCTATCTATCTCATTCTGTTCATATCTATCTATCTCATTCTGTTCATATCTATCTATCTCATTTCGTTCATATCTATCTATCTCATTCGTTCATATCTATCTATCTCATTCTGTTCATATCTATCTATCTCATTCTGTCTATCTATCTATCTCATTCTGTCCATCTATCTATCTCATTCTGTTCATATCTATCTATCTCATTCTGTCTATATCTATCTATCTCATTCTGTTCATATCTATCTATCTCATTCTGTTCATATCTATCTATCTCATTCTGTTCATATCTATCTATCTCATTCTGTTCATATCTATCTATCTCATTCTGTTCATATCTATCTATCTCATTCTGTTCATATCTATCTATCTCATTCTGTTCATATCTATCTATCTCATTCTGTCTATATCTATCTATCTCATTCTGTTCATATCTATCTATCTATCTCTGTTCATATCTATCTATCTCATTCTGTTCATATCTATCTATCTCATTCTGTTCATATCTATTCATTCCATTCTGTTCATATCTATCTATCTCATTCTGTTCATATCTATCTATCTCATTCTGTTCATATCTATCTATCTCATTCTGTCTATATCTATCTATCTCATTCTGTTCATATCTATCTATCTCATTCTGTTCATATCTATCTATCTCATTCTGTTCATATCTATCTATCTCATTCTGTTCATATCTATCTATCTCATTCTGTTCATATCTATCTATCTCATTCTGTTCATATCTATCTATCTCATTCTGTTCATATCTATCTATCTCATTCTGTTCATATCTATTCATCTCATTCTGTTCATATTCATCTATCTCATTCTCGTTCATATCTATCTATCTCATTCTGTTCATATTCATCTATCTCATTCTGTTCATATCTATCTATTCCATTCTGTTCATATCTATCTATCTCATTCTGTTCATATCTATCTATCTCATTCTGTTCATATCTATCTATCTCATTCTGTCTATATCTATCTATCTCATTCTGTTCATATCTATTCATTCCATTCTGTTCATATCTATCTATCTCATTCTGTTCATCTATCTATCTGTCTATCTATATCTATCTATCTCATTCTGTCTATATCTATCTATCTCATTCTGTTCATATCTATCTATCTCATTCTGTTCATATCTATCTATCTCATTCTGTTCATATCTATCTATCTCATTCTGTTCATATCTATCTATCTCATTCTGTTCATATCTATCTATCTCATTCTGTTCATACCTATCTATTCCATTCTGTTCATATTCATTCATTCATTCTGTTCATATCTATCTATCTCATTCTGTTCATATCTATCTATCTCATTCTGTCTATATCTATCTATCTCATTCTGTTCATATCTATCTATCTCATTCTGTTCATATCTATCTATCTCATTCTGTTCATATCTATCTATCTCATTCGTTCATATCTATCTATCTCATTCTGTTCATATCTATCTATCTCATTCTGTCTATATCTATCTATCTCATTCTGTTCATATCTATCTATCTCATTCTGTTCATATTCATTCATCTCATTCTGTTCATATCTATCTATTCCATTCTGTTCATATCTATCTATCTATCTGTTCATATCTATCTATCTCATTCTGTTCATATCTATCTATCTCATTCTGTTCATATCTATCTATCTCATTCTGTTCATATCTATTCATTCTATTCTGTTCATATCTATCTATCTCATTCTGTTCATATCTATCTATCTCATTCTGTTCATCTATCTATCTCATTCTGTTCATATCTATCTATCTCATTCTGTTCATATCTATCTATCTCATTCTGTCTATATCTATCTATCTCATTCTGTCTATATCTATCTATCTCATTCTGTTCATATCTATCTATCTCATTCTGTTCATATCTATCTATCTCATTCTGTTCATATCTATCTATCTCATTCTGTTCATATCTATCTATCTCATTCTGTTCATATCTATCTATCTCATTCTGTTCATATCTATCTATCTCATTCTGTTCATATCTATCTATCTCATTCTGTCTATATCTATCTATCTCATTCTGTTCATATCTATCTATCTCATTCTGTTCATATCTATCTATCTCATTCTGTTCATATCTATCTATCTCATTCTGTTCATATCTATCTATCTCATTCTGTTCATATCTATCTATCTCATTCTGTTCATATCTATCTATCTCATTCTGTTCATATCTATCTGATTCATTCTGTTCATATTCATCTATCTCATTCGTTCATATCTATCTATCTCATTCTGTCTTGCTATATCTATCTATCTCATTCTGTTCATATCTATCTATCTCATTCTGTTCATATCTATCTATCTCATTCTGTTCACATTCATTCATTCATCTCTGTCTATCTATCTATCTCATTCTGTCTATATCTATCTATCTCATTCTGTTCATATCTATCTATCTCATTCTGTTCATATCTATCTATCTCATTCTGTTCATATCTATCTATTCCATTCTGTTCATATCTATCTATCTCATTCTGTTCATATCTATCTATCTCATTCTGTTCATTCATTCATTCCATTCGTTCATATCTATCTATCTCATTCTGTTCATATCTATCTATCTCATTCTGTTCATATCTATCTATCTCATTCTGTTCATATCTATCTATCTCATTCTGTTCATATCTATCTATCTCATTCTGTTCATATCTATCTATCTCATTCTGTTCATATCTATCTATCTCATTCTGTTCATATCTATCTATCTCATTCTGTTCATATCTATCTATCTCATTCTGTTCATATCTATCTATCTCATTCTGTTCATATCTATCTATCTCATTCTGTTCATATCTATCTATCTCATTCTGTTCATATCTATCTATCTCATTCTGTTCATATCTATCTATCTCATTCTGTTCATATCTATCTATCTCATTCTGTTCATATCTATCTATCTCATTCTGTTCATATCTATCTATCTCATTCTGTTCATATCTATCTATCTCATTCTGTTCATATCTATCTATCTCATTCTGTTCATATCTATCTATCTCATTCTGTTCATATCTATCTATCTCATTCTGTTCATATCTATCTATCTCATTCTGTTCATATCTATCTATCTCATTCTGTTCATATCTATCTATCTCATTCTGTTCATATCTATCTATCTCATTCTGTTCATATCTATCTATCTCATTCTGTTCATATCTATCTATCTCATTCTGTTCATATCTATCTATCTCATTCTGTTCATATCTATCTATCTCATTCTGTTCATATCTATCTATCTCATTCTGTTCATATCTATCTATCTCATTCTGTTCATATCTATCTATCTCATTCTGTTCATATCTATCTATCTCATTCTGTTCATATCTATCTATCTCATTCTGTTCATATCTATCTATCTCATTCTGTTCATATCTATCTATCTCATTCTGTTCATATCTATCTATCTCATTCTGTTCATATCTATCTATCTCATTCTGTTCATATCTATCTATCTCATTCTGTTCATATCTATCTATCTCATTCTGTTCATATCTATCTATCTCATTCTGTTCATATCTATCTATCTCATTCTGTTCATATCTATCTATCTCATTCTGTTCATATCTATCTATCTCATTCTGTTCATATCTATCTATCTCATTCTGTTCATATCTATCTATCTCATTCTGTTCATATCTATCTATCTCATTCTGTTCATATCTATCTATCTCATTCTGTTCATATCTATCTATCTCATTCTGTTCATATCTATCTATCTCATTCTGTTCATATCTATCTATCTCATTCTGTTCATATCTATCTATCTCATTCTGTTCATATCTATCTATCTCATTCTGTTCATATCTATCTATCTCATTCTGTTCATATCTATCTATCTCATTCTGTTCATATCTATCTATCTCATTCTGTTCATATCTATCTATCTCATTCTGTTCATATCTATCTATCTCATTCTGTTCATATCTATTCATCTCATTCTGTTCATATCTATCTATCTCATTCTGTTCATATCTATCTATCTCATTCTGTTCATATCTATCTATCTCATTCTGTTCATATCTATCTATCTCATTCTGTTCATATCTATCTATCTCATTCTGTTCATATCTATCTATCTCATTCTGTTCATATCTATCTATCTCATTCTGTTCATATCTATCTATCTCATTCTGTTCATATCTATCTATCTCATTCTGTTCATATCTATCTATCTCATTCTGTTCATATCTATCTATCTCATTCTGTCTATATCTATCTATCTCATTCTGTTCATATCTATCTATCTCATTCTGTTCATATCTATCTATCTCATTCTGTTCATATCTATCTATCTCATTCTGTCTATATCTATCTATCTCATTCTGTTCATATCTATCTATCTCATTCTGTTCATATCTATCTATCTCATTCTGTTCATATCTATCTATCTCATTCTGTTCATATCTATCTATCTCATTCTGTTCATATCTATCTATCTCATTCTGTTCATATCTATCTATCTCATTCTGTTCATATCTATCTATCTCATTCTGTTCATATCTATCTATCTCATTCTGTTCATATCTATCTATCTCATTCTGTTCATATCTATCTATCTCATTCGTTCATATCTATCTATCTCATTCGTTCATATCTATCTATCTCATTCTGTTCATATCTATCTATCTCATTCTGTTCATATCTATCTATCTCATTCTGTTCATATCTATCTATCTCATTCTGTTCATATCTATCTATCTCATTCTGTTCATATCTATCTATCTCATTCTGTCTATATCTATCTATCTCATTCTGTTCATATCTATCTATCTCATTCTGTTCATATCTATCTATCTCATTCTGTTCATATCTATCTATCTCATTCTGTTCATATCTATCTATCTCATTCTGTTCATATCTATCTATCCTATCTCTTGTTCATATCTATCTATCTCATTCTGTTCATATCTATCTATCTCATTCTGTTCATATCTATCTATCTCATTCTGTTCATATCTATCTATCTCATTCTGTTCATATCTATCTATCTCATTCTGTTCATATCTATCTATCTCATTCTGTTCATATCTATCTATCTCATTCTGTTCATATCTATCTATCTCATTCTGTTCATATCTATCTATCTCATTCTGTTCATATCTATCTATCTCATTCTGTTCATATCTATCTATCTCATTCTGTTCATATCTATCTATCTCATTCTGTTCATATCTATCTATCTCATTCTGTTCATATCTATCTATCTCATTCTGTTCATATCTATCTATCTCATTCTGTTCATATCTATCTATCTCATTCTGTTCATATCTATCTATCTCATTCTGTTCATATCTATCTATCTATCTCTCTGTTCATATCTATCTATCTCATTCTTATTCATATCTATCTATCTCATTCTGTTCATATCTATCTATCTCATTCTGTTCATATCTATCTATCTCATTCTGTTCATATCTATCTATCTCATTCTGTTCATATCTATCTATCTCATTCTGTTCATATCTATCTATCTCATTCATTCATATCTATCATCTCATTCTGTTCATATCTATCTATCTCATTCTGTTCATATCTATCTATCTCATTCTGTTCATATCTATCTATCTCATTCTGTTCATATCTATCTATCTCATTCTGTTCATATCTATCTATCTCATTCTGTTCATATCTATCTATCTCATTCTGTCTATATCTATCTATCTCATTCTGTTCATATCTATCTATCTCATTCTGTTCATATCTATCTATCTCATTCTGTTCATATCTATCTATCTCATTCTGTTCATATCTATCTATCTCATTCTGTTCATATCTATCTATCTCATTCTGTTCATATCTATCTATCTCATTCTGTTCATATCTATCTATCTCATTCTGTTCATATCTATCTATCTCATTCTGTTCATATCTATCTATCTCATTCTGTTCATATCTATCTATCTCATTCGTTCATATCTATCTATCTCATTCTGTTCATATCTATCTATCTCATTCTGTTCATATCTATCTATCTCATTCTGTTCATATCTATCTATCTCATTCTGTTCATATCTATCTATCTCATTCTGTTCATATCTATCTATCTGTCTGTTCATATCTATCTATCTCATTCTGTTCATATCTATCTATATCTCATTCTGTTCATATCTATCTATCTCATTCTGTTCATATCTATCTATCTCATTCTGTTCATATCTATCTATCTCATTCTGTTCATATCTATCTATCTCATTCTGTTCATATCTATCTATCTCATTCATTCATATCTATCTATCTCATTCTGTTCATATCTATCTATCTCATTCTGTTCATATCTATCTATCTCATTCTGTTCATATCTATCTATCTATCTCATTCTGTCTATATCTATCTATCTATCTCATTCTGTTCATATCTATCTATCTATCTCATTCTGTTCATATCTATCTATCTATCTCATTCTGTTCATATCTATCTATCTATATCTCATTCTGTTCATATCTATCTATCTATCTCATTCTGTTCATATCTATCTATCTATCTCATTCTGTTCATATCTATCTATCTATCTCATTCTGTTCATATCTATCTATCTATCTCATTCGTTCATATCTATCTATCTATCTCATTCTGTTCATATCTATCTATCTATCTCATTCTGTTCATATCTATCTATCTATCTCATTCTGTTCATATCTATCTATCTATCTCATTCTGTTCATATCTATCTATCTATCTCATTCTGTTCATATCTATCTATCTATCTCATTCTGTTCATATCTATCTATCTATCTCATTCTGTCTATATCTATCTATCTATATCTCATTCTGTTCATATCTATCTATCTATCTCATTCTGTTCATATCTATCTATCTATCTCATTCTGTTCATATCTATCTATCTATCTCATTCTGTTCATATCTATCTATCTATCTCATTCTGTTCATATCTATCTATCTATCTCATTCTGTTCATATCTATCTATCTATCTCATTCTGTTCATATCTATCTATCTATCTCATTCTGTTCATATCTATCTATCTATCTCATTCTGTTCATATCTATCTATCTATCTCATTCTGTTCATATCTATCTATCTATCTCATTCTGTTCATCTATCTATCTATCTCATTCTGTTCATATCTATCTATCTATCTCATTCTGTTCATATCTATCTATCTATCTCATTCTGTTCATATCTATCTATCTATCTCATTCATTCATATCTATCTATCTAGATCTCATTCTGTTCATATCTATCTATCTAGATCTCATTCTGTTCATATCTATCTATCTAGATCTCATTCTGTTCATATCTATCTATCTAGATCTCATTCTGTTCATATCTATCTATCTAGATCTCATTCTGTTCATATCTATCTATCTAGATCTCATTCTGTCTATATCTATCTATCTAGATCTCATTCTGTTCATATCTATCTATCTAGATCTCATTACCCTGTTCATATCTATCTATCTAGATCTCATTCTGTTCATATCTATCTATCTAGATCTCATTCTGTCTATATCTATCTATCTAGATCTCATTCTGTTCATATCTATCTATCTAGATCCTATCTCTGTCTATCTATCTATCTAGATCTCATTCTGTTCATATCTATCTATCTAGATCTCATTCTGTTCATATCTATCTATCTAGATCTCATTCTGTTCATATCTATCTATCTAGATCTCATTCTGTTCATATCTATCTATCTAGATCTCATTCTGTTCATATCTATCTATCTAGATCTCATTCTGTTCATATCTATCTATCTAGATCTCATTCTGTTCATATCTATCTATCTAGATCTCATTCTGTTCATATCTATCTATCTAGATCTCATTCTGTTCATATCTATCTATCTAGATCTCATTCTGTTCATATCTATCTATCTAGATCTCATTCTGTTCATATCTATCTATCTAGATCTCATTCTGTTCATATCTATCTATCTAGATCCATTCTGTTCATCTATCTATCTAGATCTCATTCTGTCTATATCTATCTATCTAGATCTCATTCGTTCATATCTATCTATCTAGATCTCATTCTGTTCATATCTATCTATCTAGATCTCATTCTGTTCATATCTATCTATCTAGATCTCATTCTGTTCATATCTATCTATCTAGATCTCATTCTGTTCATATCTATCTATCTAGATCTCATTCTGTCTATATCTATCTATCTAGATCTCATTCTGTTCATCTATCTATCTAGATCTCATTCTGTTCATATCTATCTATCTAGATCTCATTCTGTTCATATCTATCTATCTAGATCTCATTCTGTTCATATCTATCTATCTAGATCTCATTCTGTTCATATCTATCTATCTAGATCTCATTCTGTTCATATCTATCTATCTAGATCTCATTCTGTTCATATCTATCTATCTAGATCTCATTCTGTTCATATCTATCTATCTAGATCTCATTCTGTTCATATCTATCTATCTAGATCTCATTCGTTCATATCTATCTATCTAGATCTCATTCTGTTCATATCTATCTATCTAGATCTCATTCTGTCTATATCTATCTATCTAGATCTCATTCTGTTCATATCTATCTATCTAGATCTCATTCTGTTCATATCTATCTATCTAGATCTCATTCTGTTCATATCTATCTATCTAGATCTCATTCTGTCTATATCTATCTATCTAGATCTCATTCTGTTCATATCTATCTATCTAGATCTCATTCATTCATATCTATCTATCTAGATCTCATTCTGTTCATATCTATCTATCTAGATCTCATTCTGTTCATATCTATCTATCTAGATCTCATTCTGTTCATATCTATCTATCTAGATCTCATTCTGTCTATATCTATCTATCTAGATTCATTCTGTTCATATCTATCTATCTAGATCTCATTCTGTTCATATCTATCTATCTAGATCTCATTCTGTTCATATCTATCTATCTAGATCTCATTCTGTTCATATCTATCTATCTAGATCTCATTCTGTTCATATCTATCTATCTAGATCCTACCCTGTCCATATCTATCTATCTAGATCTCATTCTGTCTATATCTATCTATCTAGATCTCATTCTGTTCATATCTATCTATCTAGATCTATCTATCTATATCTATCTATCTAGATCTCATTCTGTCCATATCTATCTATCTAGATCTCATTCCGTTCATATCTATCTATCTAGATCTCATTCTGTTCATATCTATCTATCTAGATCTCATTCTGTTCATCTATCTATCTAGATCTCATTCTGTTCATATCTATCTATCTAGATCTCATTCTGTTCATATCTATCTATCTAGATCTCATTCTGTTCATATCTATCTATCTAGATCTCATTCTGTTCATATCTATCTATCTAGATCTCATTCTGTCTATATCTATCTATCTAGATCTCATTCTGTTCATATCTATCTATCTAGATCTCATTCTGTTCATATCTATCTATCTAGATTCATTCATTCATATCTATCTATCTAGATCTCATTCTGTTCATATCTATCTATCTAGATCTCATTCTGTTCATATCTATCTATCAGATCTCATTCTGTTCATATCTATCTATCTAGATCTCATTCTGTTCATATCTATCTATCTAGATCTCATTCTGTTCATATCTATCTATCTATAGATCTCATTCTGTTCATATCTATCTATCTAGATTCTATTCTGTTCATATCTATCTATCTAGATCTCATTCTGTCTATATCTATCTATCTAGATCTCATTCTGTTCATATCTATCTATCTAGATCTCATTCTGTTCATATCTATCTATCTAGATCCTATTCTGTTCATATCTATCTATCTAGATCTCATTCTGTTCATATCTATCTATCTAGATCTCATTCTGTTCATATCTATCTATCTAGATCTCATTCTGTTCATATCTATCTATCTAGATCTCATTCTGTTCATCTATCTATCTAGATCTCATTCTGTTCATATCTATCTATCTAGATCTCATTCTGTCTATATCTATCTATCTAGATCTCATTCTGTTCATATCTATCTATCTAGATTCTATTTTGTTCATATCTATCTATCTAGATCTCATTCTGTTCATATATCTATCTATCTATCTATCTATCTATATCTATCTATCATCTAGATCTCATTCGTTCATATCTATCTATCTAGATCTCATTCTGTTCATATCTATCTATCTAGATCTCATTCTGTTCATATCTATCTATCTAGATCTCATTCTGTTCATATCTATCTATCTAGATCTCATTCTGTCTATATCTATCTATCTAGATCTCATTCTGTTCATCTATCTATCTAGATCCTATCTCTGTTCATATCTATCTATCTAGATCTCATTCTGTTCATATCTATCTATCTAGATCTCATTCTGTTCATATCTATCTATCTAGATCTCATTCTGTCTATATCTATCTATCTAGATCTCATTCTGTCTATATCTATCTATCTAGATCTCATTCTGTTCATATCTATCTATCTAGATCTCATTCTGTCTATATCTATCTATCTAGATCTCATTCTGTCTATATCTATCTATCTAGATCCTTGTTTCGTTCATATCTATCTATCTAGATCTCATTCTGTTCATATCTATCTATCTAGATCTCATTCTGTTCATATCTATCTATCTAGATCTCATTCTGTGTCTATATCTATCTATCTAGATCTCATTCTGTTCATATCTATCTATCTAGATCTCATTCTGTTCATATCTATCTATCTAGATCTCATTCTGTTCATATCTATCTATCTAGATCTCTCATTCTGTTCATATCTATCTATCTAGATCTCATTCTGTTCATATCTATCTATCTAGATCTCATTCTGTTCATATCTATCTATCTATCTCATTCTGTTCATATCTATCTATCTAGATCTCATTCTGTTCATATCTATCTATCTAGATCTCATTCTTGTTCATATCTATCTATCTAGATCTCATTCTGTTCATATCTATCTATCTAGATCTCATTCTGTTCATATCTATCTATCTAGATCTCATTCTGTCTATATCTATCTATCTAGATCTCATTCTGTTCATATCTATCTATCTAGATCTCATTCATTCATATCTATCTATCTAGATCTCATTCTGTTCATATCTATCTATCTAGATCTCATTCTGTTCATATCTATCTATCTAGATCTCATTCTGTTCATATCTATCTATCTAGATTCTATTCTGTTCATATCTATCTATCTAGATTCCGATTCTGTTCATATCTATCTATCTAGATCTCATTCTGTTCATATCTATCTATCTAGATCTCATTCTGTTCATATCTATCTATCTAGATCTCATTCTGTCTATATCTATCTATCTAGATCTCATTCTGTTCATATCTATCTATCTAGATCTCATTCTGTCCATATCTATCTATCTAGATCTCATTCTGTTCATATCTATCTATCTAGATCTCATTCTGTCTATATCTATCTATCTAGATCTCATTCTGTTCATATCTATCTATCTAGATCTCATTCTGTTCATATCTATCTATCTAGATCTCATTCTGTTCATATCTATCTATCTAGATCTCATTCTGTTCATATCTATCTATCTAGATCTCATTCTGTTCATATCTATCTATCTAGATCTCATTCTGTTCATATCTATCTATCTAGATCTCATTCTGTTCATATCTATCTATCTAGATCTCATTCTGTTCATATCTATCTATCTAGATCTCATTCTGTTCATATCTATCTATCTAGATCTCATTCTGTTCATATCTATCTATCTAGATCTCATTCTGTTCATATCTATCTATCTAGATCTCATTCTGTTCATATCTATCTATCTAGATCTCATTCTGTTCATATCTATCTATCTAGATCTCATTCTGTTCATATCTATCTATCTAGATCTCATTCTGTTCATATCTATCTATCTAGATCTCATTCTGTCTATCTATCTATCTAGATCTCATTCTGTTCATATCTATCTATCTAGATCTCATTCTGTTCATATCTATCTATCTAGATCTCATTCTGTTCATATCTATCTATCTAGATCTCATTCTGTTCATATCTATCTATCTAGATCTCATTCTGTTCATATCTATCTATCTAGATCTCATTCTGTTCATATCTATCTATCTAGATCTCATTCTGTTCATATCTATCTATCTAGATCTCATTCTGTTCATATCTATCTATCTAGATCTCATTCTGTTCATATCTATCTATCTAGATCTCATTCTGTTCATATCTATCTATCTAGATCTCATTCTCTGTTCATATCTATCTATCTAGATCTCATTCTGTCTATATCTATCTATCTAGATCTCATTCTGTTCATATCTATCTATCTAGATCTCATTCTGTTCATATCTATCTATCTAGATCTCATTCTGTTCATATCTATCTATCTAGATCTCATTCTGTTCATATCTATCTATCTAGATCTCATTCTGTTCATATCTATCTATCTAGATCTCATTCTGTTCATATCTATCTATCTAGATCTCATTCTGTTCATATCTATCTATCTAGATCTCATTCTGTTCATATCTATCTATCTAGATCTCATTCTGTTCATATCTATCTATCTAGATCTCATTCTGTTCATATCTATCATCTAGATCTCATTCTGTTCATATCTATCTATCTAGATCTCATTCTGTTCATATCTATCTATCTAGATCTCATTCTGTTCATATCTATCTATCTAGATCTCATTCTGTTCATATCTATCTATCTAGATCTCATTCTGTTCATATCTATCTATCTAGATCTCATTCTGTTCATATCTATCTATCTAGATCTCATTCTGTTCATATCTATCTATCTAGATCTCATTCTGTCTATATCTATCTATCTAGATCTCATTCTGTTCATATCTATCTATCTAGATCTCATTCTGTTCATATCTATCTATCTAGATCTCATTCTGTTCATATCTATCTATCTAGATCTCATTCTGTTCATATCTATCTATCTAGATCTCATTCTGTTCATATCTATCTATCTAGATCTCATTCTGTTCATATCTATCTATCTAGATCTCATTCTGTTCATATCTATCTATCTAGATCTCATTCTGTCTATATCTATCTATCTAGATCTCATTCTGTTCATATCTATCTATCTAGATCTCATTCTGTTCATATCTATCTATCTAGATCTCATTCTGTTCATATCTATCTATCTAGATCTCATTCTGTTCATATCTATCTATCTAGATCTCATTCTGTTCATATCTATCTATCTAGATTCTATTCTGTTCATATCTATCTATCTAGATCTCATTCTGTCTATCTATCTATCTAGATCTCATTCTGTTCATATCTATCTATCTAGATCTCATTCCGTTCATATCTATCTATCTAGATCTCATTCTGTCTATATCTATCTATCTAGATCTCATTCTGTCTATATCTATCTATCTAGATCTCATTCGTTCATATCTATCTATCTAGATCTCATTCTGTTCATATCTATCTATCTAGATCTCATTCTGTTCATATCTATCTATCTAGACTTGTTCATATCTATCTATCTAGATCTCATTCTGTTCATATCTATCTATCTAGATCTCATTCTGTTCATATCTATCTATCTAGATCTCATTCTGTTCATATCTATCTATCTAGATCTCATTCTGTTCATATCTATCTATCTAGATCTCATTCTGTTCATATCTATCTATCTAGATTCCACCCTGTTCATATCTATCTATCTAGATCTCATTCTGTTCATATCTATCTATCTAGATCTCATTCTGTTCATATCTATCTATCTAGATCTCATTCTGTTCATATCTATCTATCTAGATCTCATTCTGTCTATATCTATCTATCTAGATCTCATTCTGTTCATATCTATCTATCTAGATCTCATTCTGTTCATATCTATCTATCTAGATCTCATTCTGTTCATATCTATCTATCTAGATCTCATTCTGTTCATATCTATCTATCTAGATCTCATTCTGTTCATATCTATCTATCTAGATCTCATTCTGTTCATATCTATCTATCTAGATCTCATTCTGTTCATATCTATCTATCTAGATCTCTCATTCTGTTCATATCTATCTATCTAGATCTCATTCTGTCTATATCTATCTATCTAGATCCTATCTCTGTTCATATCTATCTATCTAGATCTCATTCTGTTCATATCTATCTATCTAGATCTCATTCTGTCTATATCTATCTATCTAGATCTCATTCTGTTCATATCTATCTATCTAGATCTCATTCTGTTCATATCTATCTATCTAGATCTCATTCTGTTCATATCTATCTATCTAGATCTCATTCTGTTCATATCTATCTATCTAGATCTCATTCTGTTCATATCTATCTATCTAGATCTCATTCTGTCTATATCTATCTATCTAGATCTCATTCTGTTCATATCTATCTATCTAGATCTCATTCTGTTCATATCTATCTATCTAGATCTCATTCTGTTCATATCTATCTATCTAGATCTCTATCTATCTATATCTATCTATCTAGATCTCATTCTGTTCATATCTATCTATCTAGATCTCATTCTGTTCATATCTATCTATCTAGATCTCATTCTGTTCATATCTATCTATCTAGATTCATTCTGTCTATATCTATCTATCTAGATCTCATTCTGTTCATATCTATCTATCTAGATCTCATTCTGTTCATATCTATCTATCTAGATCTCATTCTGTTCATATCTATCTATCTAGATCTCATTCGTTCATATCTATCTATCTAGATCTCATTCTGTTCATATCTATCTATCTAGATCTCATTCGTTCATATCTATCTATCTAGATCTCATTCTGTTCATATCTATCTATCTAGATCTCATTCTGTTCATATCTATCTATCTAGATCTCATTCTGTCTATATCTATCTATCTAGATCTCATTCTGTTCATATCTATCTATCTAGATCTCATTCTGTTCATATCTATCTATCTAGATCTCATTCTGTTCATATCTATCTATCTAGATCTCATTCTGTTCATATCTATCTATCTAGATCTCATTCTGTTCATATCTATCTATCTAGATCTCTAATTCTGTTCATATCTATCTATCTAGATCTCATTCTGTTCATATCTATCTATCTAGATCTCATTCTGTTCATATCTATCTATCTAGATCTCATTCTGTCTATATCTATCTATCTAGATCTCATTCTGTCTATATCTATCTATCTAGATCTCATTCTGTTCATATCTATCTATCTAGATCTCATTCTGTTCATATCTATCTATCTAGATCTCATTCTGTTCATATCTATCTATCTAGATCTCATTCTGTTCATATCTATCTATCTAGATCTCATTCTGGTTCATATCTATCTATCTAGATCTCATTCTGTTCATATCTATCTATCTAGATCTCATTCTGTTCATATCTATCTATCTAGATCTCATTCTGTTCATATCTATCTATCTAGATCTCATTCTGTTCATATCTATCTATCTAGATCTCATTCTGTTCATATCTATCTATCTAGATCTCATTCTGTTCATATCTATCTATCTAGATCTCATTCTGTTCATATCTATCTATCTAGATCTCATTCTGTTCATATCTATCTATCTAGATCTCATTCTGTTCATATCTATCTATCTAGATCTCATTCGTTCATATCTATCTATCTATCTCATTCTGTTCATATCTATCTATCTAGATCTCATTCTGTTCATATCTATCTATCTAGATCTCATTCTGTTCATATCTATCTATCTAGATCTCATTCTGTCTATATCTATCTATCTAGATCTCATTCTGTTCATATCTATCTATCTAGATCTCATTCTGTCTATATCTATCTATCTAGATCTCATTCTGTTCATATCTATCTATCTAGATCTCATTCTGTTCATATCTATCTATCTAGATCTCATTCTGTCTATATCTATCTATCTAGATCTCATTCTGTTCATATCTATCTATCTAGATCTCATTCTGTTCATATCTATCTATCTAGATCTCATTCTGTTCATATCTATCTATCTAGATCTCATTCTGTTCATATCTATCTATCTAGATCTCATTCTGTTCATATCTATCTATCTAGATCTCATTCTGTTCATATCTATCTATCTAGATCTCATTCGTTCATATCTATCTATCTAGATCTCATTCTGTTCATATCTATCTATCTAGATCTCATTCTGTCTATATCTATCTATCTAGATCTCATTCTGTTCATATCTATCTATCTAGATCTCATTCTGTTCATATCTATCTATCTAGATCTCATTCTGTCTACATCCATCTATCTAGATCTCATTCTTGTTCATATCTATCTATCTAGATCTCATTCTGTTCATATCTATCTATCTAGATCTCATTCTGTTCATATCTATCTATCTAGATCTCATTCTGTTCATATCTATCTATCTAGATCTCATTCTGTCTATATCTATCTATCTAGATCTCATTCTGTTCATATCTATCTATCTAGATCTCATTCTGTTCATATCTATCTATCTAGATCTCATTCTGTTCATATCTATCTATCTAGATCTCATTCTGTCTATATCTATCTATCTAGATCTCATTCTGTTCATATCTATCTATCTAGATCTCATTCTGTTCATATCTATCTATCTAGATCTCATTCTGTTCATATCTATCTATCTAGATCTCATTCTGTTCATATCTATCTATCTAGATCTCATTCTGTCTATATCTATCTATCTAGATCTCATTCTGTTCATATCTATCTATCTAGATCTCATTCTGTCTATATCTATCTATCTAGATCTCATTCTGTTCATATCTATCTATCTAGATCTCATTCTGTTCATATCTATCTATCTATAGATCTCATTCTGTTCATATCTATCTATCTAGATCTCATTCTGTTCATATATATCTATCTATCTATATAGATCTCATTCTGTCTATATCTATCTATCTAGATCTCATTCTGTTCATATCTATCTATCTAGATCTCATTCTGTTCATATCTATCTATCTAGATCTCATTCTGTTCATATCTATCTATCTAGATCTCATTCTGTTCATATCTATCTATCTAGATCTCATTCTGTCCATATCTATCTATCTAGATCTCATTCTGTTCATATCTATCTATCTAGATCTCATTCTGTTCATATCTATCTATCTAGATCCTCATTCTGTCTATATCTATCTATCTAGATCTCATTCTGTTCATATCTATATCTATCTAGATCTCATTCTGTTCATATCTATCTATCTAGATCTCACTCTGTCTATATCTATCTATCTAGATCTCATTCTGTTCATATCTATCTATCTAGATCTCATTCTGTTCATATCTATCTATCTAGATCTCATTCTGTTCATATCTATCTATCTAGATCTCTCATTCTGTCTATATCTATCTATCTAGATCTCATTCTGTTCATATCTATCTATCTAGATCTCATTCTGTTCATATCTATCTATCTAGATCTCATTCTGTTCATATCTATCTATCTAGATCTCATTCTGTTCATATCTATCTATCTAGATCTCATTCTGTTCATATCTATCTATCTAGATCTCATTCTGTTCATCTATCTATCTAGATCTCATTCTGTTCATATCTATCTATCTAGATCTCATTCTGTCTATATCTATCTATCTAGATCTCATTCTGTTCATATCTATCTATCTAGATCTCATTCTGTTCATATCTATCTATCTAGATCTCATTCTGTTCATATCTATCTAGATCTCATTCTATCTATATCTATCTATCTAGATCTCATTCTGTTCATATCTATCTATCTAGATCTCATTCTGTTCATATCTATCTATCTAGATCTCATTCTGTTCATATCTATCTATCTAGATCTCATTCTGTTCATATCTATCTATCTAGATCTCATTCTGTTCATATCTATCTATCTAGATCTCATTCTGTTCATATCTATCTATCTAGATCTCATTCTGTTCATATCTATCTATCTAGATCTCATTCTGTTCATATCTATCTATCTAGATCTCATTCTGTCTATATCTATCTATCTAGATCTCATTCTGTCTTACATTCATCTATCTAGATCTCATTCTGTTCATATCTATCTATCTAGATCTCATTCTGTTCATATCTATCTATCTAGATCTCATTCTGTTCATATCTATCTATCTAGATCTCATTCTGTTCATATCTATCTATCTAGATCTCATTCTGTTCATATCTATCTATCTAGATCTCATTCTACATATATCTATCTATCTAGATCTCATTCTGTTCATATCTATCTATCTAGATCTCATTCTGTCTATATCTATCTATCTAGATCTCATTCTGTTCATCTATCTATCTAGATCTCATTCTGTCTATATCTATCTATCTAGATTCTATTCTGTTCATATCTATCTATCTAGATCCTTTATTCTGTTCATATCTATCTATCTAGATCTTACTCTGTTCATATCTATCTATCTAGATCTCATTCTGCTATATCTATCTAGATCTCATTCTGTTCATATCTATCTATCTAGATCTCATTCTGTTCATATCTATCTATCTAGATCTCATTCTGTTTATATCTATCTATCTAGATCTCATTCTGTTCATATCTATCTATCTAGATCTCATTCTGTTCATATCTATCTATCTAGATCTCATTCTGTCTATATCTATCTATCTAGATCTCATTCTGTTCATATCTATCTATCTAGATCTCATTCTGTTCATATCTATCTATCTAGATCTCATTCTGTTCATATCTATCTATCTAGATCTCATTCTGTTCATATCTATCTATCTAGATCCTACTCTGTTCATATCTATCTATCTATCTCATTCTGTTCATATCTATCTACATCTAGATCTCATTCTGTTCATATCTATCTATCTAGATCCTATCTCTGTCTATATCTATCTATCTAGATCTCATTCTGTCTATATCTATCTATCTAGATCCTGTCTGTCTATATATCTATCTATCTAGATCTCATTCTGTCTATATCTATCTATCTAGATCTCATTCTGTCTTTACATCTATCTATCTAGATCTCATTCTGTTCATATCTATCTATCTAGATCTCTATTTCTGTCTATCTATCTATCTAGATCTCATTCTGTCTATATATCTATCTATCTAGATCTCATTCTGTCTATATCTATCTATCTAGATCCTACCTGTCTATATCTATCTATCTAGATCTCATTCTGTTCATATCTATCTATCTAGATCTCATTCTGTTCATATCTATCTATCTAGATCTCATTCTGTTCATATCTATCTATCTAGATCTCATTCTGTTCATATCTATCTATCTAGATCTCATTCCTGTCTATATCTATCTATCTAGATCTCATTCTGTTCATATCTATCTATCTAGATCTCATTCTGTCTATATCTATCTATCTATCTTAATCTATCT
>JBBBDQ010019391.1:0-38492 GCA_037127315.1 Ascarosepion bandense | reverse complement strand
ATTTAAATTAAACCCTCCCCACACACTTCGGAAAACAAGAAAAACAAAAAAAAAAACTTTTTAGCCGTGAAAAAACAAAATATAAAGACAAAGAAAAATCTTCTAAACGGTTTTTACCTTCACTCATATTACAATCGTTGAAAAATGAAACCAATTTTTTTACACCAATAATGATAAGAGAAATAAATATGATTTTTTTTATTCAGAATATAAATTTAACATATTTTATTCCTAAATCAACAAGCTTCGAGAGATATCGACCTACAAATAGAGAGACAGACACAGACAGACTGAGATGTGTTTTTGTTTACATTTTTGACAAAAAAATCATTCGCTATCCAATATACATTAACATTGGATCTTCTCAAAAGACTAAGGAATGACTAGAAACAACCAAATGTGGTTCTACAGAAGAATGCTGAGAATGCCATGGACCGAAACATACATATATATTCTATGTTTTATTGGCCTTGTGCCATACTATATATTACGTGTGTGTTATGTCAAATAATATTAGATGTATAGTAGTTTATAGTCTGCTTATTAAACAGACGTAAAATATGAAGTCTTTCAATTTCCTTCACTAATCCTAGTTTAGTGTGTACAAGGCCAATAGGGGCGGCGGGGAAGTTCGTAATATATATATATATATATATATATATATATATATATATATATATTACGAACTTCCATGCCTTTTTGGTATATATATATATATATATATATATATATATATAGTCATCCGCAGAAACAATCATTTTGATAGACATCCGATCAATAGATCCGATGACCTCAGAAAGAGGTTATGCGCCTAGTAATTTTAAGAAATGAAATGAAAATATCATTCGTCAACGTTACAGTTCATTTTCGACATCTTTTTTGATTGTAATAAGCGAAAGATTATCCGTGAGTATGAACGGATTAAGAATAAGCAAACATAGTGGGGTTTGCAATTTATTTAAGCCGACATGTTTAAAAGAAAATTTTTACTAAATACAAAATTTATATATATATATATATATATAGGTTGAATTTTAAAAGACCGAATGTGGTTTTTCAAGGCGCAAAACAGAACGAGCTGCGTAATATTCGCTTTGCCATTGTAATAAACCTAGTAAACATCGTGTGAATCACTGAGGAAAAAGACTCGAACCGAAATTTCCAATGTGTTTGCAGCACTAAAAAATGTTCAAAATAATGGCAACAATTTCTTGATTCTTTCTAAAAATAAAATTTGTTTCTGTTAAGTTTGGGAACTTTGTTTTTATTTGGTGGAAGTAAAACGAGTCGGGGTAGCTAATTTTCGAATTCTGTTTTTGAATGCATTCACTTTCTCTCCTCTCTTTTCCTTCGAAAGAAAAAAAAAGAAAAGGAAAAAGAAAAGAGAGAAAGAAAAGAAAAAAGAAAAATGGCCCCAAATTCTAATAAAAAAAGGCACTTTTTCCCATCAATATTTTTATTAAAAGGAAAGATTTTTTAATTCCTTTTTCTAACGCACAGTAAACCAATCTCGACTTTATGGCCACCACATTTATGTATGTTGGCTATCTCCTAAAATCTGTTTTTACATCCGAGGCCTTTCACTATCATAGAGTTTGCAGCCGTGGCGTCAATAAAAGAAGATCTGTTAAACCTTTATTTTTTAATTATTAACCCCCGCCTAACATAATTTCGTTGAATTCCATAATGACAATTTATTAATCGCACTGCACATTATCACTTGCAAGAACGAGATGGTTCATGCCTTTTTCCCAAGGATACACGAAGAAATAAAATTTCTGAGGAAAAAATGAACAGAAATTTCAGAAAATTAACCCCGCCCCCCACCCCGTTTGTATTTCGTAAAAGAAAAAGAAAATATGAAGAAAAAGAAAGAGAATATGAAGAAAAAGAAAGAAAATATGAAGAAAAAGAAAGAAAAAGAAAGAACAAAAAAAAACCTACCGTGAATTTACTTTCTTCACCTACATTGCAAAATGAAATCAATTTTTCGTCAACCATTGAGGGTCGGAGAATCAATCATCATTTTTGACCTTCACTCATATTACGAAACTCAATATTATTCAACAATTATTTACCAAGACTCATATTGTCAAATAATCGAAAAACTTTCAAAATTAAAATAAAAAACGACAGAAAAATAAATTTCAAATAAAATTAATTTTATTTTCAAAAATAAAAAAAAATTAAAATTTTAATTTTCCTTAAATTAATTTTGAAAATGTTTTTTTCAATGTCAAAAAATTATTTTAAAAATAAAAATTCAAAAATGTTTTTCTTTTCTTTTTTAATAATTTTGAAAAGTTTTATGAAATTTTTTTCTTCGTTTCTAAAAGAAACAAACAATTTTGAGGGCGGTAAAAACAAAAAATCATCGAAAATAATTCAGATTTCTTCTCAAATTTGTACGGAACTTTTTCCGGCAAAACAGAAAAAATTCCTCTTTTGCTTGAACCAAAAAATGTCCAAATTTATCGAGTCGAAAATCACACAAATTTTTCTTGAATTTCCAACTTTTTGAGAAATTTTCCATTTTGTTGAAAAGACAAAATTCCGACGTTCCTCCCCTCGACCCCCACAAATTCCCAGTCGTGGGATCGACACGAAGGCGGGGGCGCTACCCCCACCCCACCCCGGCGACCCCAATAAGGCGAATTGTTTTCATTTTTTCCCCTTCCGGAAAACAAACAATTTTCTTTTTTTAAATTCCTCGTCACAGGCGAAAATTTGTCGGTGAAATTGGACAAAGAATAAAATTTCTTTCTTTTGTGTCAATAATTTTTTCTATTTTTTAAAATGGGGGGCGTTTTTTTCTCCCCAAAATAGGTGCCTCCCCCCACATCGAACCCCAGGACAACAAACGACGAAAATGTCACCTGAAAGGCGACAAATGTCCGTGGGTAGAATCACCTCTCCGTCCGTCAATTCACATCCGCCAACGAATTTCCCTGAATCATCAAATTCTTTCACCGATTCGTCGTCCGCATCGCAGACAAAGACATGATCGTCTTCGTCGGTGGCGAGAATCGAGTTAATCCTCCCCGGGTTCGAATCCTGCAGACGGTATCTTTGGAGCTGGAAATACCCGGATGTCCCGACCGTCGTCAACTGGATGACTTCTTTTCTCAAAGACGTCATTGAATCGTGGCACCATTTTTGGAATGTCACCGTCAATTCCGCTTTTTCGTGGGGGACAAACGATTGTGGGAGCCGCGATTCAAGCTCCGCTCGCAGCAACCTCAACCCACAAAGGACGTCGTCGTCTTGGCGTCGTCCCTCGAAAGGTGACCCGCTTGATGGCGCCAAATCGTGACCTCTTCGAAAAGGTCGTCTCCTCTTTTAGGAGAGGCGCCAGCCTGTCCAACTGGACAGACGTCGCCTCTCTCATATCCTCGCACACGCCTCTTCTCTCCACCTTTCGCCGCGTCTCTTTTCCATAAACTCGTCAAAATTCCGCCAATTTGAGCATTTGGAATCGGATTCCATGACAATTCGTCCATGGATTGCCTCGTCCGCTCGTTCCTCATACGGACCAGGATTTCGAAATCCCGGAGGTCCTCCAGGGTGGGGCCGTTCAGCTTCTCCTTCGGACGCCTCCTCACGGACAACGCCGAGGGGCATTTGGGGAGGCGGTCACGTGATCAACGTAACACGCGTCACAGAAGCACACGTTGCACCAGTCGCAGAAGGCGTCCTTCTGTCATGTGCAGTCGACACTCGTCCGACGTCATGACCCCACGGCCTCACCCTCGACATGCCGCCCAGGTCACTGGTCGGTGTTTTGGGTGGAATTCCCGCAATTTTGGTAGAAGAGTCAGCAATCATGGCACCAAATCTGGCCTGCAGATCCAGTGACGTCATTCTCCACATGAGTCACACCACAATTTGCTAGATTCCAGGCGTTGGCGCGTCACAGTCTTCTCCAAAAATGGTGAAAGTTTCAAATGTTCACGTGTCCCCACGGGGGCGTGGCACAGGGGACATTCCACGTCGTCTTGTGTCGCTGCCTGGAATTGCTTATCCAGACATGTCCGACACAAAGAATGAAGACATGGCAATGTCTTGGAGAATAATCCCAAAAGTTGGTCGCAATTCGAACAAAGGAATTTCTTTTCATCCATCGACGCCATCTTGAAATTTTCTTTAAAAAATCTGAAAAGAAAAAAAAATAAAGAAATTTTAAAAATTCCGAAAAATCAAAAAATATCAATTAAAAAATAAATTGATTTCCTAAAAAACAAATAAAAATTTTCTAACATCACAAAAGAAGTTGAATAGGTGAGAAAGTGAATGAATATGAGAGAGAGTGAAGAGAGAGTGGTTAACAAGAAGGGAGGGGCTCAGCAATTGGATAAGAAAGAAAGAAAGAAAGAAAGAAAGAGTAAAGAAAAGAAAGGATGAGAGATTAGTTACTAAGAGAGAAAGGAAGAAGGGAGGGGGAACCAGCACTTAAAGAAAGAAAGAAAGAAAGAAAGAAAGAAAGAAAGGCTAAAAGCAGAAAGAGAGAGGATGAGAGAGTAGTTATTAATAGAGAAAGAGAGAGGGGCAGAGTAAAATTGATAAACGGAAAGAAAGGGTAAAAGAAACAAAGAGAGGTAGAGTGGTTATGAAAGAAGAAAAGAAGAGAGAAAGAAGGCAGATATATATATGTGTGTGTTTGTGTGTGTGTGTGTGTTTGTGTGTTTGTGTGTGTGTGCGTGTGTGTGTCATATATGTACGATATAATGTACGAGAACACCCTTTTCCTTTTTTAATTCATAAACGGAAAGAAAGAAAGGGTAAATAAAACAAAGAGAGGGGAGAAGAGAGAGGTTATTAAGAAAGAAAGAAAGAAAGAAAGAAAGAAAGAAAGAAAGGGTAAAAGAAAGAAAGAAATATGAATTTTATATTCTTTCGCTCGATTTCGTCTGCTTATTAAACCGACAGACAGAAAAAGTTGTTCGAAAGCAAAAGAAAGATTTTCTTTTACATAGACCGTCCGATAGATTGATAGATAGACAGACTGATATAGAAATTGTTTATTTTGAGCATTTTTTACACAAAATTAAGAAGAAAATTTTCTCTGAAAGAAGAAATGTTTTTTTTTTCGATAGACAGACAGACAGACAGACAGACAGATAGATAGATAGATAGATAGATAGATAGATAGATTAAGGAAGTATTATAAAACGAAAGAAAAAAATAATTAAAGAGGCGTGGTACTTTTTTTTTATTCTATATAATAAGGTCTTTCCCGATTTTACTGGCCTTGTGCCATAATATATCTTACGTGTCCGTCAAATAATTGGGGATGAATTTATCGTCTGCTTATTGGATGTTTTTTTTTTTTTCATTAACAAAATTAAAAAAATTAGACAAACAGATAAATAAAAAGATCGATAGACACAAATTTAGGCCAAAAAGATGAATTTAATAAAGATGACCCTAATTGTGATTTTGAATTCTTCTGAATTTAAAGCCAGACAAGTAACTGAAAATGAAGACAGACAGACAAATTTAGGTGGTTGTTTGTTTCCTGAAACTAGAGGAAATAATTCTGATTAATTGTCTTTTCTGTCGGGGATGAAATGATTGAAAAATAAGAAGGGAAAGAAGATTGGATGATTTGGAAATGACAGGCTCCTTACTACATTTGATTTTTGAATTTTTCACTTTGGGTGAAAATTGGTTTCTCGTCAAAATACGAGAGCGAATAAAAGTTGAAGCTTCGTCTTTGAATTATTTATTATACGGAAAAGTATAAATTTGCACAAGGCCTAAAAGGGGATTGGGGAGGGGCTGGTCTTCATCTGTCCTATCGTTAACTTAACCAGCCCTCTATCACTGACCCAAACATTCTTATAATATTTCTTTCACCAAACGATCAGTCATACAACACTATCTTACACACCGCAATGCCACACTCTCTTCAAGAGATCCCTACCTAAACTAATTATGTGCTACCCAGCTGGGATGAAAAAAACAAATCCCCTGGGAATGCTCCCGATGTTTCCAAATAATATTTACACAACTAAATAAAACTGATGTTAGTATGGGGTAGTTTTCACAGTCTAAAATGTGGCAAGTGAAAGCGGTTAACTGGACGAAAATACCGCGGGATTATCAAGTAAACATGAATCATTTGGTATAATCTACAATTACTCACGCACATCCACTCACACATTTAGACACGATAACAATTACGAAATCGCAGCCACCTCGAAACGAAAAGGCATCCCAGATACCAGAGAACCGCCATCACTGTCACATAAATGGGGCGGGGCGGGGAATATTAACCAAAGATAAAAGGACAAAAATAAAAGTGGGGAGGGGCCATGATCATTCATACCTATGAACAAGTTAAGATTTATTGTTCAAAGCAAAGAAAACGGCCCTAATGAAGCTAACACTGGGCTGGGCTGATAAAAGGTTTAAAGCAGGTGACCAATCTCCTCTAGCCTGAGTCACCTCCAAGAGTATGAAAAATCTAAACTAGCCCTTTCACACTCACCAAACTGTAAACAGTCACCCACCTTTCGCCAAATTTTAATGAAGAGAGCCGCCTTTCCGCCCTGATTTTGATTTTTAAGCTGATGCTTAAAAACAAAACCAGTTGAGAAGAGAAAACTTCTCGCCTTCATAAAATTTGTCACGTCGTCAAATCCACGACTCTCATGGCTACCGAGTAAACACAAGAACACATGGTGTTCATTCTTTTTCAACTAGAGCACAACATTGCCGCCTGAAGCAGCACTGACTTCAAGGACAAAAACCTTTCCACCCAAGAAGCGAACCATGTAGCCTTCAATTAACTCCCACACAACAGCCATTACGACCCTGCAGTGAAAGAAGATGTGGTCAAAGACTCCACCCCAACACCACAGCGCACGCACTTTGGCGTAACTGCCAACGCCACCTGCGTGGAGCCTCTTGCCGACCCAGAGAGCGCTCGCAACACCAGCCAGGTAAGCGATGCCTCGTCGTTATTGAGACACCTCCACCCGGGCGGCAAGGCCAGAGAGAGCAGGAAACTCCTCATTCTATCAAACTAACTCCTTCTTCAAATCATCTTTGGCACCCCCCCCATACTAACACACGATATAACGCCTTGGGAACAACAGTCGGGTGTCGGAGGGCAATTCCTTGACCGTGTGAAAAAGCCAGAGCACGTCAAACACTCGCGATAGAAGAACCTCGAGCACGAGATTGCGCAGGGCCTCCTCCTCTCCCTCGTACACTTCTCAAAGCTGGGCGCTTTCTTAGCGTCTTCCTTCCAAAGGCCGTTACCCTCGTCTTGCGCACATTCAGTCTAAGAATTTCAGCCGCAGCGTATATGTTGACGAATCTCAACGTTGGAGCATCCTAGACCGCCCTCAGCAGGATGGAGACGAACCTCGCGACACAATAAATTCTGCTTGCGCCATAAGAAATGGAACAAGATTCTCACTGGTAAAACTAGTTCGGTGGAACAGGAAGGGGAAAAACCGGAAACCGGTAAAAAAGTAGGAGGGTAGATGTGCGAGCGCAAACTTCGCCCTCCTTCAAGAGAAGATTCCTCTGCGGAGACCACGAACGAACTGCAGCCTCAGCCTTTTCTCGGACTCAGCCAATTCGTCTTGGCTGGAGGTCAGGGAGCCGAAAGAGACGCCGAGTATCTTAAACGAGCCCGTCACCCATCAGCTGAAAGAACCCGGGAAAGCTCCTTCCATGACATTACTGCAAGCCCACAGACTTATCACGGTTGATCTTGGCTCCGTTACCGTTTCATACCTGCTGATTTCCTTTCCAAACTTCGTGTACATCTCGGCACTGCTTTGTACAAAAGCAGTCACGTCGTCGACATGAGCAGAATACCTGGCTGAGGTGTTCGAACCAGGGAGGGTAATTTCTGTAAGACCGGATTCGCCTTTAACTTGCGGAGGAATGGCTCCAACGCAAGAACGTACAGCATCGGCGACAAGGGGCAACCTTGACGAATAGATCTGACAACATGAAAGGCTTCGACCTTACTCCATTCACTTCCACCACAGCTCCGGGGACCGATACAAGAGACGTATCCAGGCGCGAAAGTGCGGCCCGAAACCTGCCGCCTCGAGAACAGATCCGAGAAATTGATGGTCAACCCTATCGAAACCCTTGGACTGATCCAAATTGATCAGCGCGGCTTCTCTGTCGACTTTTTCTAAGATCAAGTTGCACGTATGAAGGTTGTCCTGGATAGTCCTACTCCCTTCACAGCACAAGTCTGTTCGGGGCCAATCAGACTAGGCAGGACAGCCTGCAAACGGTTAAGACCTTGGCTAAAATCTTTAACTCTGTATTTAACATAGTTAAGGGCCGAAAATTACTAATCCCATTCCCTCCGCGCTTATCCTTACGAAGCAGCTTGATCACACCTTCAGAAACAATCGGGAATACCCCGTTCTTCATCCAGTGGTTGAACATCACTGCCAGCAGAGGGACAAGCACGTGCGACTGCCTCAAGTACAGTTCGTAGGGGAGACCATCAATCCCCGGAGTCTTGTCACGACCGACCTGCTTCAGCGCGTCCCAGATTTCCGCCTCCGTTATCGGACCCTCGCACCCAGCCGCTTCAGCCGCCTCGAGGCGAGGAAAGTCAGCTAAATAGGTGGCGAACTGAGCTTCGCTCAGACCGCCTTGGTGAAAGCTTCCTGAAAATAAGACCTAAAAGCTTCACATATGCCATCGTTTGTAGTCACGGTCCGCCCATCCGGCAATGTGACGCTGTCGATGTATCGATTTGCGATATTTCGGACTTGTTCAGCTCGCAATTCAGCGGCCATATTTGTCGCCTCGGAAGACATCCTTTTTATCCTAGCCCTAACTACCAGAGCTTGATCCTTCTTGATAAGCAAGGAGGCCAGCTCTGCCCTAGCTACGGCTATTTCCCCACTATCTCCCGATTTGATGGCCCTTTCTAATCTAGTTTCTTGTGCCGTCTGCGCTGCTAGTCTATCTCGGCTGAGCGCTTACTATATTCAGCGGCAAACGACCTAATGGTTGACTTAAGGTGTCCCCACCACTTATTCCCAACCACGGCCCCCGTCAGTTCCCGCTTTATGGTTAGTAGTAGGGCTGGTCCTGGAAATCCTTCACGTCGAACAACGATGTGTTAAATTTCCAGTAGCCAGCCAATCTAATCCTAGCCTTATCTAAGTTTAGACGAACCCGGACAAGCCTATGGTCCGAATAAACTATATCATGAAAACTTGGACAGCCTAAGAGCCCTAAGTCGACTCTCCTAACTAGTACTCGGTCGATGTAGCTTGTACGCAACACCGAAGGAGCTGCCCCTATTAGTCCAAGTCCATGCTAATTCCCGGGAAGCTCATTCTGGTACTTATCGACAAGATCAAGCCCGTCGATAAAGTCCCGAAATGGTTTTACATCCGGGTTGTTAGTACCCGATCTAGTACCCGTACGATCTACATCGGGATCGAGGACGGCATTCCAGTCACCCGCTAAAACTACCCGTCGAGATGTTAGAAAGGGATCGATCCGCCGAAAAGTCACGCTCCCTACTGGCGTTGGGCGCATAAACCCCAATGAGACGGAAAGCCTGCTCGTTTATGGTAACGTCCAAGACACAAAGCCTGCCTTCAGTGCATCGGCGAAGACAAGTGTACAGTCAGCATTCAAAGAACGTTTAACCAGCCAAGAAACTCCCTAGAGCGGCCATCATAACATGCTGAGAAGAGGTGAAACCCCTTCGACAGAATATCATCATGGTCACCAGAATGGAAACGAGTCTCTTGCAAAACACATATATCCACCCCCCAGGCGCTGGAGGTTGCGAAAGAGTCTTCGCCCTGCGAGACTCCGACCTCAGCCCCAGGGCATTCAGACTAGCTAGAAAGTGATCCATTGTTAATAACTCTAGGGTTGGGCACCTCCTTTAAACATGACCGGGGAAAGGATACCGACGGCTCCGCCTATGGATCCTCCACCCATTTCGGTGTCAATACGGCCCTTTTGAGCGAGGCCGCCGATATCCCAGGGGAAAGTTAACTTTAGTGCTCTATAAAGGGAGGGGTGAACGAAAACTGGGAGCCTCCCCGAGCAAAAATTGCCGCAAATGTTTTGTCTGTTCATTATCTGTGATGATAATTGGAGGATCCATGTCCTTGTAGGTTTTTTGTGCTCTCATCTGCCATTGCCCAGGCTCGTCGGGAACCCGGACCAGTCCGAATTACCGACAGGATCCTTTGGGCAAAGGAAGTTTCTTGGGTTGTCTATGGCTTTGTCGCCAAGCTTCTGAAAGATAGCATGTATTTTAGCGCCTGTATCCGATTTCCATATTGCTTGGCTCTTTCGGATTGGTTGGGATTGGATTTGGCAAACTTTTTCGCCTGTGTTATATGGTAGCTGTTGTCTCTTCTTCTTCTCTTTCCCTTCCTCCAAACTAGGGCTCCTCTGCCTTTTTTGATGAGTACTCCTAGCAGGAGATGGAGCCGGGGATGGATCAGGGGATATATCAGAGTATGAGGCAGGTGAGGGCTGTGATAATGAGGGAATGGGCACTTCATTTACATTTTGGGGTGTAGGTGTGAGTGAACGTGTTCTTGTCCGGGGTTTAACTTTTTCCCGTGATGGAGATACAGGGGCTGAGGCTGAGGGACGAGTAAAGGTTTCAATGTTCTTTTTTCTAGAGAGCATTTTTTAAGGGGAGTCAGTTTAGTTGGGGTTATTGGCAATGATTTCGTTAGTTGGGGAGGGGCTCTTAATTTTTGGTGATGCAGTGGTTGGATTTGACTGTTTCTTTGTTGACTTTTTCAATTTTTCATTTAATTCTGTAATTTTTATTGATTTAGCATATCCTGGATCATATTTGAGGGACATCTCGTGTAGTTTTTTGGCATAGCTAGCCGGGGCCTCACCCTTGGGACTGTTAGTGCCCTTGTCCTTGGGGGCCATCTGGGACTGAGACTCCGCTGCTTGGGGCTTCCCTTTCACTCTACCCACGACTTGACATTCCTGTGCATCTTCCGCCCTTCTTTTGCACAGGCAATGTGGGTTTGGAGAGGACCCAACCGGGGTTTTTACACGACCGGTGCCAGCCGCAGGTAGGCCCATTACAGGCGTTACGGAAGGAGAGTGTTTCAGCTTGAGGGGATTAGCTTTTGGCGGGACTCCAGAGGCCTTCTTCTCTGGGCAGGAAGAGGCGAGGTGACCAATCACGCCACACTTCCAACACGTTGGTTTTCTCCATCACAATGACGGGGAAGGTTTTCCCGCCAATCTCCAAGCAGTTGGGAATGGAGGTGAAGGCCTCACTATCGATCATCAATTCGAATCTCCACCACCCACCTCATATTCCGGAGTCACACTTACTATAGGGCCATACTGCATCAAATATGCTCCTAAGTGCTCACCGAGAATATAGTGAGGAATCTCATGAACGGTTACCCTGGGTCCTTCGCTGTCCTAGGTATTCTGTGCGGAGAATGAAGTCCTTAGTGATGAGATCACGGGAAGTCATCTCCACACAGTCCTCGGGCGTGGGCAACAGAACGTCCCACATGAAAAAGCCACTACTTTTGATGATTTGTTGGGGCATAACCTCAAGGAAATCAGCGATTTCATCACTGTGCCTTTTGTGCTACGACAAATTTCCGCGCGTGAGCTTGTCAAGCACAAAGACTGACACTGTTCTTTTGGCACGTGCTCTTTCGCTTCAAGGTCTACTAACAGCCCGCCATCAGTGATCAGATGTACGCACTGCTTAGCCCTCTCAACGAATTCCGCCACATTGACGATGCATTTGGGTGGGGAACTCCATACACCGGGTGATTCCCCAGCCGCTACACCGGTTGTCTTCGTTTCTACTTCTTTTCTGTCTTGATTTTTCTTCTGTTCGTCTTTCTTTTCTTCTTGCTGATTCTTAACTACTGCTTCTTCAGCATTTTCGTCTTTATTCTTTTGTTTCTTAACATTTTTGTAGGGACCCCCTTTAGATATGTTATCCTTTCTTCGGGGACAGAGGTGCAACATCTTCTTTATCATCTTTTTTTATCTGGGGGGTCCTTCTTGGGAGAAAAATGGCTTTTTAACGGTCCGACTCTGGTCGGCCATCTCTCGCAATTATGTTTGGACCAAAAAACAGAAAACGTATATGAAAACCACTTTTCAAAAATAAATGAAATACAACAATGCAACCAAAACAAAACTGAAAACGAAAAATAAAATGAAGCAAGAACCTAAAATAAAATTAACAACTGTATGAAAAGAAAAATAATAAGGCGGCCGAAGCCGACCAAATAAACAGTAAAAGAAAAAATGAAAACAAGTACTGGAACGAAAACGACAATTAAAACAACCAAATAATATAAACAAAGGAAAAAATGTCAACTTAAGTCAGAAACAAGTCCTTTTCACTCCGGCAAGTCGGAAATGTAAACCGAAACGGAATCAAACGCGTCAATCAGCTGCCAAGCTCTGTCTTTGAATTCTTGGCGAAGAGACTGAAACTTTTCTTAAGGATTGGACGGATGACCTCAAAAAATATTTTTTTGTTTATTTTCATGTTATCCCAGTAAACCTAATTTTGTATCGAAATTGTGCTTATTAGTTAAACGCAGAACAACTTGAGGAATGTAAATTCTCTACTTTTTTCAAACTTTTGACAGTTTTTCCAAAAATTTGCTCCGAATAGTAAAACGATTGAAGATTATATATATTTACTCATCGGAAACTGAACAGCTGAATACAAAACTTCCACCTATAAATATTTTTAAAATTTTTTCCAAAAACAAATATACTTTTGTGAAAATTTGAAAAATATTAGTTAATTTAAAGCATAATTAATCTAATTTCTATAAAAACAACAATAGCAACAACAAAATGTTAAGTTTCAAATAAGGCAGGAAATGTATTTCCTTTAGAAATAAACAGTCCAGCATATCGTTTCCAAATTTCTGATTAGCTTTTATTGAATTATTTTCGGTAAGGACGAATTTTCAGGCTGTAAAGTTGTTTTTTAATAAAAGATCCGAGTCAGGAAAGCAGAAACACTAAATTTCGTCGCCATTGAACCTCATACAAAAAAATAAATCATATATCTATATATCTGATTTTTGTAAGAATTTCTAAATTAATATTTCTCACTGGAAAATAAACTGACTTATGTAATATTACATTATCCATTGTAAACATTCGTAACGATTTGGTTACCCGTTGACGAAAAACAAAATAAGATTTTACCCAAATTTCCAACGTGTTAGAAAAGATTAAAAGATTTTTTATAAAATCAGAAAAATTACTTTGATCTTTCCTCTAATAAGAAATAGTTTTTTTTAAAAAAAAAATTGTTTTTGTTAAGTTTGGGGCCTTTATTCTTTGTTGTGGCTACCATAAACGAACTTTGAAATGAAAGTTGCAATAAATATTTTTCGTTTATGGGATTTTATGAAGGACTCTATTGGCATAAAAAAGAAATGATTTTATTCGAAAAATAATTCTTTTTTTACAAGAATTGTTTGAATTTTTAAATTTTATGATAATATACACTATTATTTACTTCTGATTAATCTTATTGAATTATTTTCGGTAAGGACGAATTTTCAGGCTGCAAATTAATAAAAGATCCAAGTCAGGAAAGCAGAAACACTAAATTTCGTCGCCATTGAACCTCGTACAAAAATAAATCATATATCTATATATCTGATTTTTGTAAGAATTTCTAAATTAATATTTCTCACTGGCAAAACAAAAAAGAATGACTTATGTAATATTACATTATCCATTGTAAACACTCGTAACGATATAGATAGATAGATAGATAGATAGATAGATAGTCTGACAAATAAATGTTTAATGAAATAACGCGCTAATGTTTTTTAAAAAATAATTACTTATAAACTTAAATTGCTGTAAATTTTGGATTCGGATTAAATTTGGGTTTGTGTCTTTAAAATAGAACCAAAAATTTAAGTTCAATGAAGGCAATTAAATTATTTAAAAGGCTTTTTTTGTTTTTCGTGGCGGTACGTATAATAAATTAACAAGTAATTAAATATTAATTAGTAAAGATTTATAAAGTTTTCATTCTTGGGAATTGGGTGTATATATTGAATCGGAATTAAAATCCTAGGTAACGTTAACTTAGATTTCAAATTAAATGCTAAAAAAATTAAAAAGTAATTTTATAATTGCAGAACGAAGTGAAACTTGTTTTTGTCGGTGAAATTATGAAAGTTATGAAATTTAGATCAATTTTTTAATTAAAAACCTCTTAACATTTATATGTACGAAAATACTCTTAAATGGCGGAACATCAAGACGTGGGAAAAAGAAAAAGAAGAGTATTATTTATTTATGTATTTTTTTATTGATAGATCGATCGATAGAAACGGAGATGTATGAACAAAATTTTTTCCAGCCTACAATTTTAAAATATAAATTAATGTTATCCAGAATTTTATTCCGATTAAATAAACTCAACTTCTAAAACTTAAAACTTAATAAATCTTTACTAATTAATATTTAACTATTTGTTTACAGCTTACAGTATACGTACCGCCACAAAATTTAAAAAATGTGAAAACGAATTTTAAATAATTTAAATATCATAGTTGAATTTTAATTTTGTTTCTATTTGAAAGATTATAACGCAAAATCCGAATTAAAATAAAATTAATTTCCCTGAAAATCATTTTCAGCATTTTTAAACAGTTGGCACTTTTTTTTATCGTCACTCATTCAGGCACCATTTTATGCAAAAAAAAAGCTAACAAATTTCTATTAACTTTTAAAAGCAAACAAATATTTAAAAATGAAAAACTTTTATTGAGGATTTAATTTTAGCTTTAACTGAAAGTTAAATAATTATTTTTATTATTTCTAGTAAGTAAATATTTTTATAAAATAGTTGCTTATCACCCCTTCTCTTCATTCACTGTTTAACGTGATGTAATTTTCTCATAAAAAAAATATCTTCCAAAAATAAAATATTCTTTCTTGAAATTTAATTTGAGAAATATTAGTTGATTTAAAATATAATCAATCTGATTTGTGAAAAAAAAAAAAAAAAATGCAATTAACAATAGAAAGTGGTGACAATTTACCCATCGTACCCTGTATAAACTTTTTTATTGCTTCAATATCGCCGAAAATAAGGAAATTTAAATCATGAAAAGATCTTGTTTTTTATTGAATTTACTTTCCAGTTTCTATACGAATATAATTAGTATAATTCCGATTAATTATTCTACTGATTAACAATTAATATCTACACGACAGCCATGGGCATTCGATGACGTACATTTTCTTCACTGGTTACGTCACAATAATTTTCTTTGCCGAAAAAGTTTTTCAAAAACGTGACCAGCGAAAAAGTGAAATTGTTTCCAGCCCAAACAAAGCAGAATTTTGTTGGTGAAAGCGTTTTCTAGTTAATTTATTTTAGGCAAAAACAATTCGAAATTTTCTTCACTCAGTTTGAACCTGTATTCTTGTATTTTCTTAAAATCTCCTTTTACATGTCCGATGTATTGCTACTTAGATATCTTGTTGAAATATTACTGGAGCCACATTTATCCCAAAGGAAATTGGGTTGAACTTATACAATCTCTTATCCGAAAACTTCGCTATTCCATAAAATGGAGAAATGTTTAAATTTAACAAAAAAGGATAGTGAAGACGATATAATATTCTCTTCTGTAGTAAACAAGCATTGCGATGACGGAGATAAGACGGAGAATTTAACAAAACTTGAGAGTGAACCAGAATTGACGCCACAAAATTTAGCTGAGGTATACTGCAGATGTATGAGCGTAAAAATGACTAGAAAGATATCGACGAGTCTGGCGTCGTCACATACAGAAAGTACAACAAAAAAACGTTTTCCACTCCCCACAAAAAAAAAAATAAACACACACACAAAACAAACCAATTACTTTACCATAAAAATAAATGAAACCTCAGAAGAAACCACGACCCAGTCCATGCTACCACTGTGGAATTCTGCATTGGTACAAAGATTGTCCTTACCGCTATAAGTCTTCTCTGCCGTGCAATATAAGCAACATTAAAGTTCGCACTGCAGAACGAAGAAAGAAACAAAAGCTGAGGGAGAGCTTTCAGAACTGTCCAAGCGGACGGGAAAATATACGAAAATACGTACAAGTGGAAATGTTAAACAAAAATATCAGATTACAATTGGATTCTGGACCCGATTTAACCACAATAACCTACATATATATGGAAGAAATTAAACAAGTCGACCATGTTAAGAACAGACAAAATAGCCAGGTCATAGGATGAAAAGTCACATTTGAGGAGGAGTTCATCACAAATGTGACGTTTAACGGGATGGCCAAGAAATTGAAGATGTTTGTCCTAAAAAATACGGAAAAAATTAATTCGGAACTGACTGGATGCAGAAATTTGACTTCTGTATTTACCGATAAATTTGTTCTGCCAGAAAGCGGAAAGTTTATCGACCGAGGCAGAGAAATTAAAAAGAAAACAAATGTACCTTTTGCATCATTAGAAAGGATAGACAAACAGTTGAATAGACTCGTGTAAACCAGTATATTGGCAAAGGTAGAATATAGTCAGTAGGCTGCACCTTACTGTTTAAGTGGAAAAGAATTCGGGAGAGATACGAGTATGCACTGACTTCTCGACAGGATTAAATGCCGACAAAGATTATCACTATCCACTCCCTAGTCCAGTAGAAGTATTCACAAGGCGTTGAACGAAGGAAACATTTTCTTAAAGATAGATTTGAGGGAAGCATACCTACAAATACCAGTAGACGAGGAAAGCTCGAGTGTTGTGCATAAACACTCATAGAGGGTTATATGAGTTCCACAGATTAGCATTTGAGATCAAGGTTGCGCCGGCGATATTTCATCAAATAATGGACACAATGCTAGGCGGACTGGATTTCACAATCTCATACCTTGATGATATCCTGATAAATAGCAAAAATATTGAACAACACTGGGAACACGTTCAAGAGGTCTTCACGCGGATACAAAATTACGGCTTTAAGGTAAAGGAAAATAAATGACTTCTTTATGAAGGAGATAAAAATACCTGGGCCATATTATTGTCAAAGAAGGAAGAAAACTAGACCCAGAAAGAGCCAATACGGCAATAAAAAAATATGCCGGCTCCAAAAATTATAACACAGTTACAAAGTTTTTGGTCAAAATATTATCAAGAATTTATACCTAAGATGCACAAATTATGCGCACCCATAAACGAAATTCAAGAAGGAGGAAAAGTTTGGGAATGGTCATCCGAATGTCAGAAAACTTTCGACAAAATCATTAAGACATCAGATTTCTTTTTAACGCATTATGATCCAAAATTGGAAATAATAGTCGCGAGTGATGCGAGTTCTGGTGCTGTGGCATATATCTATAAAATGGCGGATGGAACACTTAAAAACCCAACGCGCATGTCGAGAACGTTATTACCAACCGAAAAAAATTACTCGCAAATCGAAAAGGAAGCGTTGGGGATTATTTTTGCGTTTACGAGATTCCACAGATATATTTACGGCAGATTCTTTATTTTACAGACAGACCAAAAGCCATTACTGACAGTATTTGGATAAAAAAAATAAGGCCTACCTGCCTACACTGATAATAGATTACTAAAATGGGGGACGATTCTATTAAATTATAACTTCAAATTAGAGTATCTTCCATCAAACAAAATCGGGCATGCAAACGGTCTTTCGAGACTAGTACTGAAGAAAAGGAGCCATTAGAAGATTCCTTAATTGCAGCTTTACGATATAAGGAAGATATTAGAACATCATTATTCAGTACGATTCGAGAACTACCCGTCACATTACAGGAAATAAGAAACGGGTGTTACAGTGAATGACGAATTAAAAATAGAAACGAGAACAAAAATTGCAGGACAAGATAAGCATATCCCAAACATTTTTTCGTTAGGATATAATGTTCTGCTGTATAATGAAAGAGTAGTAATCCCGAAAACGCTACAAAGGAGAAACCTCAAGGATTTAACAGGGGCCACCCAGGAAAATGAGGATGAAATCGTTAATGCGACGTTATGTGTACTGGCCAAACATGGATCAAGATATTTTGCATATGGTGGACAAATGCAAGGGCTGTTCCTTAGCAGCCAAGGCAACTCCGATCACTCATAAGCCATGGCCTAAGACAGATTGACCCTGGTCGCAAATCCATGCAGATTTAAGCAGCTCCATTAGGAGGGCTTTTATTACTTGATTGTAGTAGACAGTTACAGCAAATGGCCAGGAGTATTTCGTTGTAGAAAACCTACTTCTGAGACGACAATAAATCGTCTCCACGAGCTGTTGGCTCGCTTCGAGATGCGGATTGTCGAGTCACCGATAATGGGATACAATTTACATCTGCGGACTTTCAAGAATTTTGTGAAACCTTTTCAGGTGAAACACATCAAATCTCCGCCGCACCAATCTAAGGTCAAACTGCAAGCGGAGAGGTTTGTAGATACACTAAAATAGCATTACGGAGTTTATGGAGTACCAACATTTCTGTTGGTACTCCATTGGTAACAATTCTGTAAGTGTATAGAATTACACGATCAGTACTACGCCACTGGCACTATCGCCGGCGGATTTAATGTTCGCTCGAAATATTCGTATTTTTTCATGTTACCGCCGCAACAGACAAAGCAAATCACCAACATCGTTTGTACCGAAAAGACAATTTCATCATTCAGGAAGAAAGTTTTTGTAAATGTTCAAAAACAACACATCCTATTGGGAGCCAGGTACAGTAGAGAAATCGAACGGGAACACATGATTTACATAATTCAGGGTTCGAAGTTCTCACATAAAAGGCATTTAAATCAGATCAGAAAGTGGCTGTTAGAGGATTCTAAAGGTCTAACTCAGGAAGAGGAGGAAGTAATGGATACAATATTTGACACATTTGACAGGGCAAAGAACTCAAGCATTTTCAGAACCACCAAAATCTAGCAAAAAAGAAAATTTACAGAGACTTGATGATTAATCCGAAGAGGAAAAAATATTAAACCTCTGCGAGGTAAAAGCTTGGTAGGGGTGTCATGTCCTTACCTGTAACTCCAGAATGAACTCTTAATAACACTATATATATATACCACGCCTCTCAAGAGACAGAGGATCGAGTTGGTAGTAGTTAACCCAAACCTGACTGACAGTCATACTAACAACTTCCACATTTTGTATTGTATTTCTTGTTAATATATATTTGTGGTCGTGCTACTTTTCTTGGATCTAACTCCTTGGCCATAACACTACCTTAACTGGACGGTTTGTCTGTCATTTTGCTTCTTTCTTGGAAGCAACTACATGGAATGGCGTACACACAGTCCTTAGACATGTCCTTCTCTTTTGGGGGTCTTAATCGCGAGAGGTACCTGCGAAGTGTAGAACCACTTCTGAAGATCGTCCTGATATTCTATAGACCAAAGATACTTTGTATTTTCTCCGATAACCCCTTCACTTAGGGCAGACAGAATGAGGCTGTTTTCTGAGAGTTGTTATCCTCATGTACTTTCCCTTCCGTGTATGTTGGTGTTGTTGTCATGTACCCTGGATAAATATTTCGTTGTAGGGTACTGCTTATACTGACCAGTCCTTCTTCTTCGTATGACTCTGGATTGTGGTATACGGATGTCTTGAACCCCACCTCTGTTCAAGTTATTAGTACATCCAAGAATGCCAGTTTGTTGTCACACTCTTTTTCCATAGTCAACTGTATGGATGGTTACATTGAGTTCACACGTTCGAGTAGCGTCTGGACCTTTCTCCTGGTGTGGCCAGAGTATGAAGATGTCATCAACGTATCTCAGTCATAGAGTTAGCTTTAAAACTGTCGATTCCAATGTTACCTCTTCAAAGTATTCAATGTATATGTTAGCCAGTGATGGTGATAATGGGGAGCCCATTGCTAAGTTTTCATCCTGCCGATATAAGTCTGATCCCAGTCCGATGTGTGTTATTTGCGTGCAGAACGTCACATCTCCATCAGGTTGTTTAGTGGAACACTTGTACGTCCCCTTAGGATGTGTCCGTGGCCAGTCTGTCCCTGACTACCGATAGTACCTGATGAAAACACACTTACCACATGCAGGCTCACCATCTGGTTGCATTGGAAGTTAGCATCCTTGATAAGTTCCACGAAGTGGCGGAGTTTCGAATATATGATGGTGACTTTCCTACCAGTGGGTCAATTATATCTACAAGGAAGCGACTTACAGGAGGCACACCGAGCCTAGGCTGATTACAATCGACCTGAGTGGAATACCGTCTTTATGAATCTTAGGGTAGACCACATGTGAGGTAGCTATTGCAACTTTGAGACAACTACCTGTATGTCTTAGGCTGGAAGTGATCCTTGTTCTTATTAGACCTGCGACAGCTGTCATTTTGTTTTCAAACGTGGTGTGTCTTTCTTTACCTTGCTATAGCTACCACTTGTAATGAGGTCTTCCAGTTTCTTGGTTTATTCAGTTTTGTCCATCACTACAGTTGCATTGCCTTTATCAGCTGGTATTATGATGGTTTTCCTTTCCTCTGTAGGGTCCTGATTGCCAGCCCCTCCTCTTCGTGATGTTTGGTTTGGGTATTTTGGCTTTCTCCAGTGTCTGTCTCACTTTCCATCTTAGCTCATCCGCCTGAGCCTGACGGATGTTCAAGGCTAATTTCTCGATGCGGGCAATGATGTTCAAGTACAATGTATAACAAAGATGAGGACAATAGTCCGAATAATATAAATACTGAAAATAATACATTATCTCAAAAATATAGTCAAATACGAGATAGATAGATAGATAGATAGATAGATAGATAGATAGATAGATAGATAGGAACAGATTGATTAGTTTCTGTTTTTTGCTTTATTTATTTCTGTGTTCGTATGAAATGGCGGTTTGAGTAATGAAAAAAGGCTAATGTTTTAAAATACTTAAAATGATTATTTATGTACGTAAATTAATTTTAGTATTTATTCGGATTACCTTTAGCTAGTATCCATGAAATAGAACCAAAATTTAAGTTCAAAGAAAGCATTTAAATTATTTAAAATATCTTTGTCGGATTTTTTGTTTTTAATTCGTGGTGGTACGTATAATTCTATAAGAAACAAACAAGTAATCAAAATATTAATTACTAAAAATTTATTAACATTACAATTTTGAAAGTTGAGTGTATTTAATCGGATTAAAATCCTGGGTAACATTGGCTTAGTATTTCAAATAGAAAACTAAAAATAATTTATAAGTATTTTCATAATTGCAGAAAAAAGTGAAAGTTGTTTTTTGTCGGCGAAATTCTGAAAAATAAATACTTTGGTCAATTTTAAATAATTATAAACCTCCCGACATTGATTTATGTAAAAATACTCTTAAAAAGGTGAAACATCAAGTCGTGGGAAAAAGATAAATAGTCTAATTTCTTATCTGCTTGTTATGCAGCGAGACACGTAAGACAGTAAACCGAGCAAAACTGTAGAGTTTTCGGTCAAATGTAGATCATGTGGGTCGGAACTACAGAATGATAAGATAGATTAAATCACTGTGTACAGTCCTTATCGTCTGTTTTTAGTTGTGTATAAAGAGTGTTGAGATAATTCAGTTGGTAAAATACAAGTGTCAGATTTTTGTCTCGAATTGTTCTCATTATGTCCTTAAAAGAAAAAGGTAAAGTGAATATTTTGTTGACGTGGGGTTTTACCAACCTAAAATTTAGTATAGGTCACTGTTTTATTTCAATTAATCTGTTTTACTCAAGTTAACCCAATACAGTGTTTAAGAGCCACCAATGCACTCAATGGTTACTGAATGATTGCGATGAATTTAAGATGATGAAGGTGGGAGTGAAGAAGAGACATGGACAAAAATGTCTTTCAATATTACGAGGAATTATTCTTTATTGAAAACATTCATAATATAATTGCGTCGATAGAAATCGATTTATTATTATAATTAAATTTTTAAAATATTTGTTTCAATATTTCACAAAACAAGGAACTTTACATCGACCATGGAAGAGCATTCTGATTTTCCACGATTTTTATTTGTTTTCTTACGACAAAGATGTTTGCTTAGCAATCATTGGGTTATAACTAACAGTCGCTTGTCATTTCTACCTGACCAAAGTGCAGAAAAATAGTAGTCTACCTTCTGCCGAAATTTCTAAAAGAACATGTAATATTTATAATCGATTACAGAAAATTAAACTAGCGATGACTAATGGGAAATTTTTATATCTCTAGCGAAACGAAAAGTTTAGCATTTATTTGTTTTTACTAGATACAATATAAAGAACTTTTCAATTAATCATCGATAAGTTATCTCTATATATAAAGACAATCTGTAAGTGTGTGTGTGACTGTTCTCTATGCACACCTACATTTTTTAATCTACGCCATTCAAACTTTCTAGGGACACATATCTACAGGGAAGCCAGGTCGACACATACTTTTTGGAGTTTAATTTCAGCCATTTTGCCTTTCGCACTTTTTGGCCAATGTTTACATTTGCTCCGTAAAACATCTAACATCTTAGATGGTTGCTGAATTACGTCACAGAAATCAAATCACACGTGTCAAACGTGACGAAAATATATTTTATTAAAAAAATAAAATAAAAATAATCAGTTATATTTAATTTTTATTCCGACGTTTTAAAAATTCATTTGGTCAACAAAAAAATGTGAATATTTTTCCTCGTAATTTTGAAACAAAGAAATTTTTTAAAAAGAAAATGTCAAAATAATTTATATAGAAATTCATTCATCTATCAATCTATCAATCTATCAATTATCGGACAGTCTAATTGCAGGTAATAAAATCTTTTCTTTACTTTCAGACACCCTTTCGTCTGTGGGGTTTAATAAGCAGACGATATCAGTCTAATGAATATATAATCACATATATAATATTTAAATAATAATATTAATATTAATTAATTAATAAAAAGAAAGGATTAGAATATATATATATATATATATATATATATATATATATATATATAAACACACACACATATATATATATATATTAATAGAATAGAATATAAATAACGTCATATATATATAAATATATATATATATGACGATATTTGTAGTTTCTATTGACTCTGTGCCATACTAAGCTATGAGTAGAGAATTAAAAAAAGATTATCTTTTGTTTCTTTACTACTTTTCTTTCATGTTCAATCTTTCCTCCTCCCTTCTTTCTTTCTTTCTTCCGTTTATCGGAATTGCTCTTTACTCTCTCTTTCTTCCTTCAATCTCTCTATCTTCTCCTTTCTTGTTTATTTTGCACTTTTCTTTCTTTACGTTTATCTATTGCTTTTCTCCCTCTCTCTCTTCCTCTCTTTTGTTTCTTTACCCCATCTTTCTTTCCGTTCATTGAATTGCTCTTCCCTTCCTTGATAATCTGTCTATCCTCCCTTCTCTTTGTTTGTTTGTTTGTTTACTTGTTTCTTTCTTTCTTTCTTTTGTTTCTTTCTTTCTTTCGTTTATTGACCTTGCTCTTTCTTTTCCCTTTTATCCTCTCACTCTCTGGGATTTCATTCCACCTTTTGTCCCCATTCATCTCCTTTTATTTATGATTTTAGATGCCAACTTTTTCTATGGAGGAAATCTTTATTCTTCAATGAAAATTTTTGCTACTTTTTTTTCTATTTATTTTTATTTTTATTTATTTATTTATTTATTTTTATTTATTTATTTATTTATTTATTTTCAGATTTTGTGAAGAAAAATTTCAAGATGGCGTCGATGAATGAAGAGAAATTTCCTTGTTCGAATTGCGACCAATTTCTGGAATTGTCCTCGAAGACATTGCCATGTCTTCATTTTGTGTCTGTTTGCAAGTTCAGATAACCAATCTCAAGCAGCGACACAGGACGATGTGAAATGTCCCCAGTGCTACGCCCTCGTGGAAACACGTGATCATTTGATAATTTCTGCCATTTTGGAGAAGAAGATCGTGACGCCAGCACGTGGAATTAACCAAATTGAAGCCGTGAAACTGTGTTTGGCTACACGACAAGAAATCGACTGGCCAGATTTGGTGCCAGGATTGCAAGAAACATTTCTTCCAGAAATGCAGAAGAAAACACAGTCAGTTCAAACCAGAACACAAACCCAGAGACGTGGGCGACATGTCGAGGGTGGAGGCCGTGGGGGTCGTGAGGTCGGACGAGAGTGTCGCCTGCACTGCAAACCGAAGGACGCCTTTTGTGATCGGTGCAACGTGTGTTTCTGTGACGCGTGTTACAAGTTGATCACATGACCGCTTCCCCAAGTGTTCCCCCAAGCCTTGTCTGTGAGGGAGGAGGCATCGAAGGAGAAAATGCGCAGCCCCAATTCTAGAGGAGGAACTCGAGGATTTCGAAACCGGGTCAGTATGAGGAACATGGAGACGAGGCAATCCATTGCAAAATTGCCAACGGATTGCGACGCGAAATGCTTCGAAATGTGGGATGAGTTTGAGGCGTTGCTTGAAGAGACACGTGACCGGCTTGGTGAGCTGTGCAATAACAAGGAGAGAGGCGACGTCCGTCCAGCTAGAAATGGCGGTTCTCTCAAAAGGAAGGCGACGACCTTTTGAAGAAGGTCAAGATTTGGCGTTTACGTCAAGGTGTTCATTCGAGGGACGACGCCCAAGACGACGACGTCCTTTGTGGGTTGAGGTTGCTGAGAGCGGAGCTTAGATCGCGGCTCCCACAATCGTTTGTCCCCCACGAAAAAAGCGGAATTGACGGAAGACGGACTCAAAAATGAGTGTCACGATTCGGAGTCTTCGAGAAAGGTTAGCAATTGAATTGACGGATAGTTGAAACATCCGGGTATTTCCAACCCGGAAAGCTTGCTCGACTATATGAGTGAGCTACAAAGAATACCGTCTGCGGGATTCGAACCTTGGAGAGATTTTTCGATTCTCGGCCATCGACGAAGACGATCATGTCTTTGTCTGCGATTTTCTCGACGATTCGGTGGAAAGAATTCGATCATTCTGTGGAATTGGTTGGCCGATGTGAATGACGGACGGAGAAGAGGAATTCCGACCCACGGACATTTGTCGTCTTTCCGATGACATTTTCGTCGTTTGTTGTCTTGGGGGTCTGCTCTTGGGGGAAGACTTTTCATTTTGAGAGAAAAAACACCCACCATTTTTAGAAATAGAAAATAATTGACACCAAAAAAAAGCAATTTTTATTCTCTTTTGTGTCAATTTCTAACTGACAAATTTTCTCCGTAAATTAGTGAAATTTAAAGAAATTGTTTGTTTTTCGGAAAGAGGATAAAAAATGAAAAAAAAATCCGCCTTGGGTGGTCGTCGAGGAGGGGTGAGGGTTATCGCCCCCTCTCTTCTTCGTGCCGATCCCACGACTGGGAATTTGTGGGGATCGACGGGAGGAATGTCGGAAAATTTTCTTTAACCAAAATGGAGAAGTTCTCGAAAAGATGAAAATGAAAGAAAACATCGATTTTCGTGCAAATAAATTTGGATGTTTTTTATAGAATCTAACGGCCGCGGATGTTAACGATCAGAAAAAATTGGACTTTCGCTCTTTTTGTCAGCCATTACCGACTTAGTGAGAGTCATTCGCTGCTGAACGATTTTAGGCGGAAGAAGAAAATTTGATGTTATTTTTTCGCTGGAAAAAGTAGCATAGTCTGAAGGAAAAGGTCTCAAACTAAATAAAAACGAAGTTTTCGGCAAATGTTTATGCTTATCATAAAGAGGATCGATTAAAATATTTTTAAATTATTTTTACAAACTTTTAAAATTGTTCTAACAGTTTCTTAAAAGGCTCATTTAATGTAGGATTTTTTTTTTCGACAGTTAGTGGGATAAATTGACGCTAGAGTTTATTACTTCAAAAAATGTATTACGCGAAGTGTAGCATTTTTTGACTTTTGAAAGACACCTTAATTTGGAAATTCTTGCAAAAAAAAATTATTTGATGAAATTTTCAGGATCATTCATAAAATTAACTGAAATAGGTTTTGAATTAATCATTTCTGAAAATAACGGTAAAAACATTTTTTAAATTTCCAGAAATGTCGAAAAATGCGACTAGGTCTCAAAATAATACAGATAGTTTTAATTAAATTCAGGAGTCATTTAGGAACGCAAATCAACTGTCTTTTTTTCTTCAAAACTTTTTAGAAAATCTGCTCCGAATTAGAAAACAAAAATGCAATAAAACTATGCCATTTTTTTATTTGATGCGATTAATTGTTTTTATAAATATAAATAAAAATTATATCGTAGTCTGAATAGAAAAAATTTCCGTAATGAATTTTTACAGAAATTGTTTTTATTTTTATTATCTTATTTTATTTTTATTAGTTGATTTCTAAAAAAAGTTTCATAAATCTTTTATATCTCTCTCTCGTCGGTTCCTCAGATTTTTTGAATTAATGTGTGGCAAACATATGTATTAAACAAAGAATTTAAACAGTTACTCTAAAAAGGTGTCTCCATTTTGTAAATTAATGAAAACCTGTTAATTTTTTGCATGTTGATTTCCTGTTTTCACGTGACTCAAGGGTTGTCCGGCCTTACATAAAAATTGCTATTCTTTTCGTTTGTTTATGAATCGCTCAACAAATATTCCTGAAAGTCGTTTCTCTTCAAGATACATTATGACATGTATAAAAAAATATAGAATTATAATACCTACAGTTATATAAAAATTAAATGAGATATTTTTATCTTTGTTATCTTACTTAATTAACATGAAAAACAAAAAGTATTTAAAAAAATATTTAATGAGTTTAATATTTCACAACTTAGTCAAATATTTTAATTAATTTCATTCTTCTTTATTAAATTGTAAAATTATTTTAAATGAAATTTTTATTTTTATTTATTCAGAAAATATGCAATCATCCAGCTAAAAAGCTATACTAAAATTTATAAAATAAGTAACTGCTGAAAATACTGTTACATTTTTAGTATTACTATGCAGTGAAAAACTAAAGAAAGAAATTACAATTTTAGTAATTTAGCTGCATACAATTTTGCCATGTTTATAAACATCTACAGTGTTGACAAAAATTAAATTAGATATTTTTACCTTGTTATCTTACTAATTAATACGAAAATGCATAATAAAAATATTAATACTTAGCCTAATATTTCATAACTTAGATGTGTTATTTTAATTTTTTCATTCTTTCTTATTAAATTGTAAAATTATTTTAAAAGAAACTTTTATTTTTATTTATTCAGAAAGTATATGCAATCATTCAGCTATAAAGCTAAACGAACATTGTATGAAATATTATGTAATTGATGAAAATATTATGGTTAACTATGCAGTTAAAAAACAAAAACTGTTTTTTTACATGACATAAAAATTTGGCACGTCCTAATGCCATACTTGGGTTATTGACAGATGGCAGCAGTAATATACAATCAATTACGTTGATGACAGGACTACTGTATTTAAGATAAAGCTCTGTCTTGTAAATTTCAGACAGTAAGGAAGTACTTTATTGTGGTGAAATCAGATTATAAAGTTTCAATTTAAACAATTGACTTTGAAAACGTATCAATGATGTATATTTTATTTTTTCAAGATTTTGGAACAGAAAGTTGACTACTGTTTACGGAATGGGGGTTGATTCAATCACAAATAGTGCAAAATTTGAATTTTTTTTTTCGAAAAATTTCTGATAATAATCGATATAATTTCAGTTTAAAATACACCCGTATTTTGATTACTGAATTACTAACTTTAATCCCTTGGCTTTCAAATAGACCTATTTTTTTAAATTTAAATTAGGTATCTAAGAATTGATTGGAGGTACCTCTACTAATACATAATTTTATTTTTGAATATCACCTGGGATATTTAAATGACAGATTCTTAATTACCGATCCATGGTTTATTTATCTAGGAAAATATATGAGAGAGAGAGTGAATGAATGAACATTCGTCTGAACTTAGTGCTCTCAGAATAGTTGCCATTCACGAAATATCAAAAAGCCATTCTAAGGGCGAATAAATAAAGGGAAGTATCGTTATCTCCATTGTCTTTCTATTTTGGTTTTTCTTTAAATCACTAGAAAAAAAAAAAGAAAAAGGAAAACGAAGGAGAAAGAAAAAACAGTGATTCTAGCCATCGCGCTCGCAAAGTAAGGCGGACTTTAACGTGTTATATACAATATAAACATACGCCAGTAGCCGAGATTGTTCGAATTCATTACTGAATGAACCATATAGACATTCCCATTTACTACTTCGGTTAGGCGAAATTTCCATTTGCAGGAATTCATTAAGGCACTAGTTTCACTTACTTTATTTTATTTTCATGAAAATTTTGAAGACGTTCAACAAGTGACTTTCTTTTATATTTTCGTACCCAATGCAAAGGAAACAACTTGCTTCACTATTGCATTTTGACTTTAACCTTTGTTTAGCAAGACATGTTTTCATTGTTATTTACTCAGGTGTCGTTGTCTTAATTCCATATTTACGCCCGATCGAATCGTAATATAAATTCTGTATAAGAGGGAGACGACCTTTTGAAGAAGGTCAACATTTGGCGCTATCAAGCGGGTCATTTTTCGGTGAACGACGCCCAAGACGATGACGTCTTTTGTGGGTTGAGCGGGACCTTAGATTGCGGCTCCCACAATCGTTTGTTCCCACGAAAGCGGAATTGACATTGGCATTCCCAAAATGGAGTCTTTGAGAAAAAGAAACAATCGAATTGACGACGGTCGACACACCCGGTTATATCCAGCTCCAAAAAATACCGTCTGCGGGATTCGAACCCGGCGAGGATTTTCAGATTCTTGCCACCGACAAAGACGATCACATTTTGTATGGCGATTTGGACGACAAATCGGTGAAAGAATTCGATGATTCAGAGAATTGATTGGCCGATGTGAATTGACGGACGGAAGATGACGGATATTCCCGCCCCGGGGACACGACCGCCTTTCCGGCGACATTGTTCTAGGAGTCGCCTACGGGGAGGGAGACTTTTCTTTTTGGGAGAAAACGCCCCCCAATTTTTGGAAAACACAAAAATAATAACACAAAAGAAGTGGACTATTTTCTTTAGGCCAATTTCACCGACAAATATTCGCCTGTGTCCCACTTCTTAGTGTCGATCCCACGGCTGGGAATTTGTGGGTGTCGAAGGAAGAAATGTCGAAAATGTGTCTTTTCAACCAAATGGAAAAATTTCCAAAAAGATGGAAATTAAAGAAGATATTTTCGACTTTAGTCTAATTATATTTGGGTATGTTTTTGGCTTTAACCTCAAAGGAATTTTTTCTGTTTTGTCGGAAAAAGTTCCGTACAAATTTCTGACCAAATCTGAATGTCGTCCGATGATTTTTGTTAATGACAATTTATTGATCGCACGTATATCACTTGCAAGGACGAGATGAGTTCATGCCTTTTTCCAGGAAACAGGAAGAAATAAAAATGGCTGGAAGTGCAAAAGGTGGAGACAAATTTCAGAAAAATAAACCCCGGCAACCCCCGTTTGTAATGATTTTTAAATCATCGTGCACCTTTCTCAAAATTAAAATGAAATAAAAACAACAGAAAAATCAATTTAAATAAAATAAATTTTATTTTCAAAAATAAAAAATACATTTAATTTTAATTTTTCATTAATTTTGAAAATGTTTATTAAATATGAAAATATTATAGAAATGAAATTCAATCAGTTTTTTTTTTCCTTTTATTCCACCCTGAACATCTCATGACGGGACATGAAGACACCGCTAACGACTTTCTTCACGAAATTATGTTGGGGGCGGAGTTAATAAGTAAAAAAAAATATATATTTAAAAAACAGATCTTCTTTTATTGTCCTTGTGCCAGACTATACATTACTTGAGTGCCTCAGATGTAGAAATGAAATTTATGACAACCAACATACGTAGAATATTAGAAGCTGCCATAAAGTCGGTAGCCTGGCTTGCTATATTTATTAATAAAATCTTCTGAATGACTATGGATGTCAACTCCAGAGACTGTTAGCTTATACGACTCCCACTGGGCGTTAGTTTGTTCCAACACCACAGACTGTTAGGTTGTTCCACTCTCTGGGTGTTACACTCTTCAAACCCCAGCGTGCGTCTTAATCGAGAAATAAATTCTTTCCAAGCATGAGCAAAACAGTGACGTGATGGTTGACGATTCAAATCATAAATATCCGCGCTGTTAATTAATACTCTTCTTTCTAAGTAGTCGTGACTCTCCACATCTTCCATTTACATCACAAATGATGTCCTTACATATATCTCCTAATCTCCGTTGTGCAATCCATCAACTGAGACTCTCGAACTGGGTTCCGACTTCCTTCTTTTCTGTCCCTCATGCCTTCGGTCAGTCTTCTGTGTAAAAAAATTCGCGAAAAATATGCGATCATGGCTCTCCGCGTCGTTCTTTTTTGCATCAAAAACATATATGGTCATGGCTCACCCAATAACCCATTTTTCGTCTCAAACAGGTACATGGTGCCCCACATCTTCCCCTTATAATGTATAGTGCATAAATAAATTGCCGCAATTATTTGTTTTACAAGATAATCTTGAGTGCGATAAAATAATTCAATGCAAATATATTTCTTTTCTTTTTCTCTTTTCCACGGAGTGTTAGCTTGTACCAGTCGCACTGGGTGTTCGATTTGTCTGACTCCATTTGTTTCATGATAATCTAGAGTGCGATAAATAAATTGTCATAATTAATTATATTTATTTGCTTTTTCTTTTCCACGTACTGGATAGCTTGTACCAGAGTGACTTGAGACAGAGTCAAGCATATTAATATCGTTTAAAGGGTTCAAATTTCCGGGTACCTGAAGAAGGGTTGAAACGGCCGAAACGTCATGTCATTCGTTTTTCTTTAACTTCTATTAAGAAATTTAACAGAATTTTTAATTCCAGTAAACCTGGCAATGTTAAATCAAATTCGAGTAAATTGAAACAGCGGAATAAAACCGGCGTGTTTGTTTACCGGTCGCGAAATCTGATCTAAATATAAGTAATGATTAATTCGGGTCATCAGAAAACAATGGAAATGAACGAAATAATATTTTAATGAAAAATATTTAAGGAAATTTGAACGGCGAGATAAAAGAAAGTGTATTTATTTACCGGTTGTCATCCTTCGTTTGTACCAGCACCTTTTCAAAGGTACCATGGTCCCAGCGTTTTATTTGAGAAGAACTGACTGTCAAAAGAATATTTTTGAAAAGAGTTATATATCGTCTGAGATGATTTAACAACAGGCGAACTCATACACACTCTCTCTATCTCTGTCTGTCTAGACTCCAGTGTGTGAGTTGTTATGCTGAAAAGACGCCCTAAAACCTTTTTCATTTTTCTATTCTTTTCTTGTATATAAAAACGACATTAAGAGTGCAATCATAGAACAGTTGTTTGTTCGGCTTCTCTCTACGGACATTATTTTTTACTTTCTATTTCTTTTTGCTGTATTCTAAATGTTTAACACAGGTTCCCCAGCCATGTCTACATCTTCAGTCGAATAACACTTCTTCTTTCTGGAACCAATAACAACGGGCAGTAGATTTAAACCAGTGGGCCGGTTGACTGACATACGAATGCTCAGGGAGCAACGGCTAACTCCTTTGTGTTCGGTTAACACCGAATAGACAACTCAAGCCGAAGAGGAAGACGTCGCCAAGTTGAGGGTCCAGGGGTGGAAGAGTTAGTCAGGTGTGCATTGACCAGATCCATGGTTTATTTATCTTCTAAAATATATAAATACAGCAGATGAAATGTTGAAATTGTTATTTATTTTTTTAATAATTTTGTTTTAAAAGAAAAATATGCAAATGTAACAACATGGGACAGAGAGATTTTAGAATAATAAACGCTAATTGCAATATATTTGGCCAATTGTTGAAAAGAATTCTTCAGACTATTCATGGGTTTATTGATGGTATCTTGTTTGTATATCAGAGAGAAGAATGCAACAAAGACCACTGGCAAGTCTTGTTTCTAAAACACCTTCTAGATCAACTGTTGGTATATTTATTTTTTTAATCACTTCCCCTCAAGGAAGGTGAAAATGCCACGAGTATACAGGGGGTGGGGGGATAGAGGGAGTAAAATGAGAGAAAATCTGAGTCTAGGGAGGATTGAGGAAAGAACAAAAGGATTCAAGAAGATAGGAGATGGGGAATGATGTTGCATTTAAATTTTGAATATTGTGCATATCCAAGAAGCAAGTAAATTGAAAGGAGTTCCACAAGTAAGAAGTGTGAGAAAAGAAACTGTTAGAGCAGAGAAGAGGTGGTCACATGAACAGTAACATGTGCAAATATAGATGCCATTCTAGTGAGACACTTTTAACTTTACACAGTGAGGGCATCAGGAAGAAAAACAATACAATCAGAGCAGTTGCCATGGAAATATTTGTAGAAAAGATAAAGAGAAGCCATGTCATAAGTTGGTGAGAAAGTACTGAAGTGGAAATGCCAAGTCAGGATCGATATATTACAAATCCTTGTTTTGGGATTTTGTCAAGAACATCAAGACGAATAGCAGGTGCACCAGAGCAGATATGGCAGCAATATTCAATGCATGGGTGGATGTGGTACATTTGTTGATGTGCAAGACGGATTTTGACAAAGGAAAATTTTCTGTAGTGATGACATTGTGACCCAAACTTCATTAGCAGCAGATAGCAATTATTGCTGAAAAAGTCTATCAAGATTTACTTTGAAGAATGGTCTGATGCCTTCAATATCTCAAAAGGCCTTTCAGAGTTTTTGGCCCTGCTAGAATTCTTCACAAGTTGAAAAACTTACGGTATTTTTGGATGGATTTTTAAATGGTTTCAATCTTCTTTTCCTAATCTTTAATAAAAATGTCTTGAATGGCCACTCTTTCAGATCTTTTTGCATTATGGCATATGGCTCCCCAGGGCTTTATTCTTGAATCTAAATTCCTTCCTGAATTTTCACTAATGACCTCGCCAACATTATCCATTCTCAACTATGTATATGCTGATGATAATTATTTATTCACATTTTAACAGGAAGTTTGATTGGGTTCATGAGGTCAAATTAGCTGCTGAATGAAAAAGTCACCTACAATCTGTTGTTAACTGAGACAAAAAAATGGCATGTTAATTTTAACACCTCCAAAATGAAAGTGATCTCTTTTAATTGAATGAAATAAACCTTACCTTTTAACAGCATGGGTTTATGCTAACCACCAGAGGAGTGACTCTCATTGTGCCTTTTGGGCTAAATGTTTTCCAGTGGCATGAAGTGGAAAGATTATATTGATCCATTGTTTTATCCGAGACTGGAAAAGTTGTTTTATTGTGTCTTGTTAGTGAATTTTTCTTACCAGAATCTATCTTTACATATTTATAAGTCTACTATTTATCCTCACATTGAATGTTGATGCCATGTCTTGTCAGATGCTTCTTGCTATGTCTTTAGAGATCCTTGTTAAAATCTAAAGACCCAAATGGTGTTATTGGTCCCAAAATGTACCTTGCTTTCCATTACTTCCTCGACTGCTGTAGTATAACTTTTGTGTATTTTTTATAAATATTTTCATGGTAATCATTCTGATTAATATCTGGACTATGAATTTAAGCGCAGTAGTAGATTAGCAGTGATATTCATCATTTTACAGTTGAAATGACTAAAAGTAATCGTAAGTTCTATGCTAAGAATTTCTTCAAATGCATTTCTCATTTGTGAATATCTCTCCTGGTTTGTTGCTTTCCAGTCAGCTTTGATATTTAAAAATTTAAATGTCAATCATTATCTTCTGTTTAATTCCTGTTCTTTTACTATTCTCTTCTTTAATGTTTTTTTTTCTTATTCTTTCTCTATGCATCTCAGTGGCTTCCTTGCCTTGATGTGCAGAGATGATTCAAAAAGATTACATTGAGAAATCTCAGACAGAAGATACTCACATATTAACATTTTCAGAAAATTGACAATTAGAAGCATAATCTCGTTGGCCTTATTCAGCTTTCTACCAATTTTATTTTATTTTTACTGCTACTCTTTGAAATATCCTACATTAAAGGAGGATGTTGTGGCGTAGGATTGCTACAACAAGAAATCTGGGAGCTGTCTACATTCCAGTTGAATCCATTGTATTCACTTACGCGCAAGACTCTTGGGAAAGGTATTAATCCGTCTCTTCTCTCCAGTTATGGAAGTTAAACACTATGACAGATTGGCTCTGGAGGCCTTGGTCGGCAACCAGTCTGGTCGCAGACAGTACGTAACTCACTGTGGATACTGTTCAGTCAGTCATGTTCCCTTTTGGAGATACGATCGCCAAAGCGTGTGTATCTACAAAAAAGGTACTTAACTGACTGACATTAAAGGAGATTGTGTGAGATTGAACAGAAATTTACTGTGGCAATTTTCATTCAGGATTATACAACATTTAATGATTAATGAATTTGAAAAAGTCTTTCCAAGTTGAGTAAAACAATTAATATATATTTATTGCGTATTTTTTTCAACAAACGCCGATTAAATTATATAAAATTAATGAAATCACTTACAGGATGATTCAAAACAAAATATAATGGATATCGTAAATTCGCATTTTACAATTTGAAACTTTCTTCTGGTGTAAAAATGGATCTTGACTATATCTGCTGTTGTGCCAAATGGGACCATTACGATGTCATCTGTCGTTGTTCAGGAATAGAAAAATACAGCATGGAATAAATCATTAAAAAATTAAAGTACCAACTAAAGACATATTCCATAAGTAACAAGATTAACTTTAATATATTTTTAAAAACTAAAAAGCTAATCAAATTTATATACGCTAAACCAATGACACCAAATTAACTTGATTATTTAAAAAGTATTTCAAGTGAAAAAAGACTCAAGGTTTTTTTTTATTTTGAGTACTTGGCATTTAAAACAGTAAATAATATAATGAGTGCCATAGAGCTAACACAATTATATAGTCATGGACAATTTTTATTGTGATACGGTACTTATGTTTCGAGATATTCTCGTCATCGGTGCAATGTTGATAAACAGTATATGATTTACATTTAAAAAAATCTAAAAAAATCTTAAATGTAAATCATCTGCACAACGACATCAACATTGCTCGATGATGAGAACTCATTCGAACATAGAAATTTCCATGTTGCAATGTGTTGATATATAACTACATAATTATATTATTTGAAGTAGAGAACTGTTCTAAAGGGTACAGATTAAGAGAAAGCAAAAAATATAATTTTACCGCTATTCAAGCATTAAAAGACTAACCTTATCAACATAGATGAATCCTTTGACTCAGCAACATAACAATTTTCTCATACATATTAAAAATAAAATTTAAGTTTCAGTGCAGAAGACACTGATGTATTTTTACTTTTGATGAAATTCATCTAAATTCTTATTTTGATTATGAGTTGGTAATATTGTTGGCTTATCTGACAAACAATGAAGCTGCAACAAGTGCATTTGCCTTTAAGGTTAGCAGTATATTCTCACAATATAAAGATGTTGTGCATGCTATGCTAAAATGTCTTAAAACTGAGAATTTATTTGATATTGATAACAATATAATAATTAGATTAGATAGAGGGCATTCAAGTATTATCAATCATAACAAATAATAATGCTATAAATAAAAGCTATATTTTTCTTTTGCAGTCCCCTAAAGCGTTCCATTGTATATCCACACCCAGTTATATATTCTCAACCTCTTATTTTCCTATTCGACTCAGGCCTATATATTGCATCATCTCCTCGAGTTTAACCTATTTTGGTGAAAAATATGCAAGTAAATGTGCTGTTCCCAACATTTTGTCACAATGAAAATCATGAATCAGATAGAATCCGAAGTACCATTTTGTAACTTACATTTAGTTCTGCAAATTTTTAATGAGAACATTATTCGAGGATTATTGACCTTATAAAAACAGAAATGTTTGCCTAATTTTGTGAGAATATGTAAACGTTTTATATTTAGTGGACAACAATGAATGTAAAACGCCATTTAAAGGTTGTCGGCTTAGAAATAAATACTGCAATTGACTTAGAGTAAATGAAGAAAATTTTAAATTTCTCTCACTATTCCGTGACGGGTTAGAATCTTGGAATGGCATCTCTGAGTGAAATGGGTACCATCAAAGAGAAACTTTCACTGTTTTACATTTTACAACCTATGAATTTCTAGAAGTGACCAAGTATTGCAAAGAAGAATTCAAAATGGTAACATATTACCTGTCAAATTTCAAACTGATCACCTTGTGGCAAGGTTTGGTCAGTACCAGCAATTAGTGGGGATCAGTATAACATCTCGATATGACAGCAGTTGAGTGTGAAAAAATTAGAATGTGTGAACATGAAAGGGAGACTAGTGGCGGCTCTGGAAAAAAGAAGGTTCGTTTGTGTCTGGCGTGCAGGGCAATCGGTTCCAAAGAAAGAAGCACCGCCATCATATAGAAAAAAAAATACTCACAGCCGTCTTAATAATCCACCTTCAGCCCATTCTAAAGGAAAAAGAGAGGGGGCTCCCCGAGTGAAATTTTATAGACTGGAGGAAATGGATTATGGGTAGAGTGTCATAGATAAAACCAACCGACTGATTCACCCGAGGAGGCAGTGGCGTCAATTTTTGAGGTATGTCGAGTCTTTTTTCAGTCCAAATTTTGACGGAATACTGACAAAAGTTACTCTCTCCTTTCTGACTTACCCGCTTTCCCGTTGAAGACACTTTTTGTATAGCTAAGTTTTTAATTTTATTTAATTTTTCGTTTCCTTGTTTTGTTCTATTCATTTTATTTTCTAGCTTTTAATATTTTTTGGCTTTGGTATTTTTTTTCTGGCCGCCATTTTTGTTTTTGTTTAGGTCGGAATCGTGTGACTTAATTTTTGTTTTCATTTTTCAGTTTTTAGTTTTGCCTTACGTGCTACATTTAATTTTTGTTTAAACTTTATTTTTTATTTCTTTTGTACTTTTCGCGACTTGTAAACCAGCTATTATTCGATTTCCTCCACACTTTAACGTTTTCTTTCCAGCCCCTCCCCATATTAGTTTTACGGAAGTAGCCTTTTAGGCAACTCTCCGCTCTTTTTGTTTGAAACTTTATTTTTTGAAACCTATTAACGCGTTTATTGACCACCTTCCATTATTTCTTTTAGTAGCCTTTTGAAAGCGACTCCTTCGTTTTTTATTGTTACGTAAAGTTTATCTTGTAAATTTTGTAAAGCTACTTATCGTTGATTGCCTTTAGTAATTTTTTTTTTTTTTTTTTAGAAACTCTCAAGAGGTTAGTTTTGCTGTTATATTTAAACTACGAATTTACCGCCAGTGCAATTTTTTGTTGTGTTTTGTTTTGTTATTTTTGTTTGCCAAAGGGACAGCTAATTTTTATTTGCCATTACTGGCATATTCCTTAACCTTGCGAGGCTTATTTGTTTCCCCTATTTTCTCCCGCTTTCCCTCTCTCCCCTCCCTATCTTCATTGGATTTACGGAGAAAAATATGTATTGAACATGCTGTGTTGCTTAATTTTTAAAAAATGGCTGATCAAGTCAGTCAGTGAAAAAGAAACTTTGTTTGGACCTCCTTGGAAGGGCTCCAACTAAGTACGACGATGAGCTCTTTCCCTCTAATTGTTGAAAATAAGATCAATAACAAGAGAAGACCAAAAAAGATGTGAAGAATATGGTGGCCGAAAATGGCCAAAAGAATGAGGAATTTTTTCCCTTCCTACTTCCAAGTAAGACTTATCAGAAAAGACAGAGACCCAAAATGTGGTGGCCGATAATGGCCAAAAGGATAACGAGACCCAAAATTGATGGGGTTAACCAAACGAAAGATACCGAGGTCAGAATCGCCCTTTGGGTTGGAAGTCCCCAAACAATTAAAGGTAAAAATCAATTTAACGGAGTTTGGAGAGAGCCAAGAGTTACGCTCATCAGACAGAAGATGACTCTGAGGATCCTCAGGAATTAAGAAAATTGAAAAGAATTGTGTCAGTCCTTGTGGTCGACAAGTGCTCGCGCAAGATTTGTCGCCCCACAAAAGACACAGTGTTGAAGACACTGCAGTCCACGGGGTCAAGCCCTTACGAATCGTAAAAAGGCATCGGGCTATTTCACGTGGGGATCGTGCTGTTGCCCACGTCGGAAGATTGCCTAAAGATATCAAAAGATCTTATAACGAAAGATTTTATTATTAGAACAGAATACCTGAAAGTGTAGGGACCAAGGTGGCAGGTACGAGGTCCCTCCTCAGGGTCATCGGGGAGCATCTCGCGGCGTACTTTTCTCAATTCGGTGAGATTGTAGATGCCTCCTGCGAGACCCGACCGGGGGATGGTCTTTCGTGATTATGATGAGTGGTAAAGCCTTCGATATCATCCCCAACCGTCTTGACGTTGGGGGCCTGAGACTACTTCGGTGATAGTGACCGTCGCAAACCCACAGCATGCTGGAGGCAAGATTGGTCACCTCTCCTCCTCCTGCCCAGAGAAGAAGGCCTCAGCTGTGGCCCTGATGA